>JAQFXM010004270.1:0-17619 GCA_034693345.1 Entomobrya multifasciata | reverse complement strand
AGGTCCTGCGTGACCGCAGGTACGCTACTAAACGATATGCAGGAAGCTCGAATCCACTGTGCAGTGGCGAGAAATTCCATGCCTATCCAATTTGACTATTTACAACGTTCACAAATTTTAAGTAAATGAAAATATTGAATAGGGTTCCATCTGAATCTGACAATTGTTTCCTATTTCAGTGAATGTCAACAATAAATTAAATTGATAAGCAAACAATTTTTTAAATGAACGAATTTTACTTTATAAAATATTTCACAAATGGCTAGAAACGAATATGTGTAATATTGCTTATGTGGTTTAATATAATTTACATGATCAATTGTGATTATTAGAATTCATGGAAAATGAAAGAAATTATAAAATTTAACTTGTTTTGTTTGATTGCATGGAATGCATAGTTTAGCATGTAAAAGATATGATCAACCCCGAGCAATCCGATCCGACAACAATAGACCGAAAAGAATACATTGAGTCTGTTTCATCTCCATAAAATACTTCATAGAGGCCTTCATTATCTATCTAAAAGCTTTCTCCTTTCATTATCCTGTAGCAAGAAGCCTTTGTGTAGCAAGAATTTGCAAATGGCATTTGCATATATGAACTTACGCACACGGTTCGAGGTTGTTGTAAGTTGCGCATGTACAAAACAAACTGCGTAACAAGTAATAAGTCAGCAATCAAAGAAAGAGCACATGTCGCATTAAACATTAATTAGTGTATTATACGTAACATATAATGCTTATATTATGTTAATTAATTCATTCAAATAAATTATCCGAATTCAAATAAAGAGCAAAAGTGTCCAGCATATTTCCCAATAAAATGATGCATTTTTTTAAATTTCTGAGGTACAAGTAGTTTTAATGTGACCTGAGTCCATATTTATGATGATCTATTTTACTTCCTCAAAAATTAAAGAAATTGCGCATTTATATTATTAAAAATTTACACAAAGGCTACCTTTTCAATTACGAATCGGAGGAACATCATGCTCATCTTTTTGTCTTTATTCAAAACGCGCAGGACTTTTATGAATAAATTAACAAAATTAAATCGTAAACTCTCATGCATGAAAGTTCATATCTGCTTTGCTTGGGTAATCACCAATCACCATTCTGACATCTAAAACAGCATCAACTTCAGAAAATAATATTTAATTATTTTCTATTTAGTAGAAAAAGTCCAAAGTTCATAAACTTCAAAAAATTATCTATTATAGTTTTTCATTTTCATTGATTTTAATATTTTTCTCGTAAATTGTCTTAACTTTTTATTTTAGCATACAAATTTCAGTATTAAAGTTGATTTGCAGCAGCGCAGCACACCACCGAAGGTTCAGGAGATGATGAATGATTGAGGTACCGGAAATGGCTGCTCCAAAAAAATTGAATTTTCTTTGTTCTTACTTTCTTGGTGAAAGGGACAAATTTCATCATATATCTAATTTCAATTTTATACTCAAATTTTCAATAAAATATGTAAAAATGTTCAGGTCAAAGTTCATTATTTTTCTTCCGTTTCTTTGTTCTTTAAATTTTTGCACTGAGCTTAAATTATATTTTTTGAGAAACAAAGAACATCTTTGTTAATTGCCGAGTATATAAGGCCCCGGAGAAATCTAAAGTGTATTCATTCGCTCTCGTGGTTTCGAGAAATCTTCAACTCCAACTTTTAGTCAGTCCAACAGACAAACTTGGTGTTCGAAACTTCACTTAGTTCCATCTAGCAAGAAACTTCTTTTTCCAAGCTTTCTTTCAAAAGTTGCTTTTAAGATTCAATCTTAAATTTTCGCACTCAACATGTCTCCAACTTTAAGCACTTTAGTTGGACGTATAAATGGTCGTCGTCAACCAAATCCAACTTTAACTGTGGTGGACATCCCACCCGAAATTGGCCAATTTGCACAACAAAAGAACATGAACATTTGCCAATTAAATATACAGAGAATGTTTGGCCCTTCATTCGATGTGGACCAAAGTTGGATGCCTGAACACGGGTCAGAGGTCTTTGTTGGAAGATTGCCACGGGATTTGTTCGAGCCGGAACTTGTCCCATTTCTGGAGAAAGCTGGCCCAATCTACCAACTTCGTTTGATGATGGACTTCAGTGGGACCAACAAAGGGTACTGCTTTGTCAAGTACTTTGATGCTGAACATGCTCAACGTGCTGTGGACATGCTGAACGAAAAACAAGTCCGGCCAGGCCATCCAGTTGTGGTTAACAAGAGCGTGGACAACAAAAGGCTCCTGCTGAGTGGAGTACCCACCTCCAAAACTCAAGAGGAAGTCGAGCAAGCCATCCGAGAAATTTCCGGAGGAGTGGTCAACGTGGAATTGACTTGGGACATGGATAATCCTGGAACTTCAACTGGAGTTGTTTTTGTGACATACATTTGTCATCAGTAAGATATATTTTATAAGCTAATTTAAAACTTAATTTTTAATTCAAACAATTAATCTTGATGATTTTTTTATTTCGTTTTCAGTGCGGCAGCCATAGCTCGCAAGTTTATGCTGCCTCCCTTGTCATTGCGCTTGTGGGACAAGAAAATCACTGCAGAGTGGGCACATCCGGTTATCGAGCCTCCCAAAAGAAGTGGCGGTTCTAAGGTCCTTCTTGTACAGGAGTTCAATCCTGGAACAAACTGGAGACTTTTGAGGGAATACTTGAACATTGTCAGCGTTGCCGGGGTCAGGTTTATCCAAATGTCTAGACGAGGAACTGTTGCTCACGTTATCTTCCAGACGTGGATGCATGCTGAAGCAGCCATGGCTGTATTGGATGGAGCTATATTTTACGGGTGTCAACTACAAGCTGATTGGTGGACTCCAGAAAAGGTTCCTGAGGGACGCAAGAGAAATAATCGTCCCCGCTGTCTACTTCCTGTTGGAGCAGATCAGGGTGAGCCATCGCCTTCTGGAGGGATTGATGACATCGGTAATCAGAATGACCAACAACTTGCAATTGAAATACCGGAAGTTGAGCCACAGCAAGTTGAAATACTGGAAGTTGAAATACCGGAAGTTGAAATACCGGAAGTTGAAATACCGGAAGTTGAGCCACCAGTACCAGCAGATGTATTTCCATCGCCATATTTTCAGCCGTTCTTTGCTCATCCAAATTATGAGTATATGCCAGTTTATATGCCGCTGCCTCTTCCACAAGATGGATACTTTGGGATTGCAGCTTATCCAGAGCAGTCTCCAGCGTTTTGGTCCATACCTGTAGCTGAAGCAGAGGGATATCAATATCAACCAGTTGTTTATGTTGGATACCCAGCGGCGATTGTCGGCGGCTGGAATGATGGAGGGATTGGAGGCGTTTTTGATGAACAAGATGGAATATGGGCAATGGATCGGAATTCGGGGTTTCCCATGGAATAAAAAGATGGATTCAATTCCGTGGATGGATTTAATGGATTTTTTTCGGTATGAAATAAACTCATGCTGATTACTTTTTCGAATGAATTTTTAATCTTCTGTTAAACTTGTGATAAAATGAACTTTTATATGAATTTTTAGCTGCTTTTAAACGAATATGTTGTAACTTTTAGTGGAGAGAAAGAATGTTGATTTGATTTATATGAACTTTGAAATAAATAAGCAGGCGACACAAGTTATTAATTTTAATTACTTTTGGTCAATTTTTGTGTTTTAATTTCATAAAAACATCTATTTGCATTGAAATAATTGCGTAATTTGACATAACTACAGACGCATTATAAAGCAATTGCAGTCATTAGTCAGTTGAAGCCGGGAACTTTTGCCATTCAACTTTCTCTTTGGGAAATTCTTTCATTTGATAGTTTTCGACGACAGATGACTTTTGTGTAAATATTGAGCTATAATTTCACCACATTAAGATTTTCGTTATCGGTCTGGATAATTGGATACTATTGCAGAATCACTGTGGAAGATGATTGTGATGCGTGAAATATTACTTTTCTCAATTTTAACTCTTTTTTCCATGTAATTTGTATTCATGAAGTATTAATTTTTTCTACCTGACCAAAAACTATTCGACATGTGAGTCACGAATCATCACGAATTTGTGAATTCAGATGACCAGTTTTGTAGCCCTTTCATAATGCATACATAATTGATTTAGATATTTTTTTGGCTTCTTAATGTCTATAAAAAAGTTTGATTAGCTATTCAAGCATTTTTCCAATTAAGCTCTTGTCATTTAAATGTTTCTTTCATGTTAGAATATACGTGCGAATAAAGTCAACAATTTGTTTGCTAAAAAATGGTTGTTTAATTCATTGGATGGTAAATTCATTAGTGCTTGAAATATGATTAAATTAAATGTCCATAAATATGATCTATCTAGAAGGATTCTTCAGATTTAAATAAGATTAACCTGATCCAAGCAAGTGACAAATTAATTAAGATGCTAATATTATTAATTTCTTCTGGGTTTGCACTTAAACTCAGTTAAAAATTATTAAACTTTTGACGTGCAATAACAAACAAATCAAGTAAATTAGCGCAATGTGTATTGAAATTCGAAAAGTATATTGAAATGAAATTTTGCTAATCTTAAAAACATTAGCATGGCTGTAACGTCCTAAAAAGTTGCGTCACTTTTGTTCATTTTTATCGAGACAATAGATATTAATAATCTGTGGGTTAAAATCGATTCATAGATGTAGAAACTGACCTGGTAACGTGGTATGGTCAATTCTGAAGCCTTCATTCGAATAACGGTGAAAGCAATAATCAATTATCTCACAATCAATAGTTTAATTTTAGCAGCAAAAACCCATAATGTGCAATTTTATTTATCTTGACAACATTATACTGTCACGTTATTCAACTCGAGCCATTAAAATAAAATAGTTGTATGTTTGTGTAAGCTCGTAATTTTTCAACTCCTCCACAGTGTATGGAGTCTCCCGACCTTCATTAAGAATTGTAGTAAGCCTGCAAAACAGAAACAAGACAAATAGTATCATGTATTCCATTTACCTAGTGTACAAATGAAACAAATTGATCCAAGAAAACGCTACCCGCTTATAAGATCCTCAAGAATTTGATTTCCCGCATCATCCCCATCCTTTTTGCACAAAGTTTGAAATGGGGAATAAGTTCGAATGAGTCCTATTACATCAGCAAATGTAGCAGTTCGGGTGAGAGTGAAATCACGCTCCCTGAAATCGAAAATATCGAACATTTAAGATCCATCAATCAAGATAATTAGGTTATGTTTAAAGTTTATAATTTAAACCTTGTAAAGTCTGAAAATGGAATGGTGACTTCAGCGTATTCCGATAAACAAACCCAAACTTGTGGAGGAGTGTATTTTAATGCCTTATCCAAAGCCTGTGATACGATTAAAATATAATTAACTTTAATTTTCGCTTTGATATACTTAAAGTTAAATTGTTCTTGAGCATACTGTTTTAAGAACGGCAGTTATTGCGTCACATTTAGTTGAATCCTCATTTTTAGGGGAATATATTGGTAGATGATATCCAATTATGGAGAATACTCCATTTGGACTTAGCACTCTTCTTGCTTCAGTAAAAACTTTTGGAAGATCCATCCAGTGGGCAGCTTCACAGATTGTGATAAGCTGAACAGATTTGTCAGGAACTGGAATTTCTTCGGCGGAAGCAGCCCTTTCGAAATAATTTTTTATGAGAATTTTATAATTATGAATGAGTCAAAACTTATCATTTTATAGTGATTAAAATGATTCTAACATACTGAAACTTGACATTTTCGTGTTTCAGCTTAGTGCACAATTCTGTAGCCTCTGCAATTTGAGCTGGACTGATATCCGTACCAAGAACGGATTTAAATTGATTAGCAAGAGTGAAAGTACATTGGCCATTTCCGCAACCTAAATCTACTGCGAGGTCTAATGGCCCATCATACTGTAACAATGTGTTTCAAATAGTACAACAATTATAGTATGTATTCCTTTTCCTAAAATTGCTACCCTTGTTATATTTTATACCTTTTCTCTTAAGAATTCCAATAGTCTTTTTACAACAGAAGGTGGAGTGGTAGGTCTGTACTGTACGTAAACTTTGGCATGATCTTCGCCTTCGAAAAATCTTAATGACATTCTGGCAACAGAAATATTATTTTAGTTTGGAATAGAAGCAAACTTGTTCACTCAGCTGACAAAACTATAATAAGTATGAAAAGTGAGGGAGGACACTGCACCGGTGTCTGTTCCAAGTTCCAACAGTTCCAGATCCCACCCAGGTACAATAGTTTGAACTGAACAGCTCTGCACAAAGTAGATATGCTGGTTTTCATTCGTGTCAAAAACAGATATACTTTTTAAGCTGTTCGCATGACTTTTTTCATGGATACTTTATATTCGTCATCATATTCACTATGCACTATATGGTCATGAACGAACTGTCCAAGGTTAGATTTCAAGGCCATCATAATGAGTCAAAAGCTTGATACTTACATATGTAAGCTAGTTGCATAATGTGTTTTACTTAAAAGCTTGTCCAGTGTATCTAAAAAATTATTTGAGCTGATTAAGTCTAAGATATTTTGATAATCGGGACATTTGATGAATGATTGGAACAAAATTGTTCTGAATTACTGGTAATATTCCATTAATTACCGATTGGCATGGACTAGGACTGACTGGAAAGTTTAGTCGCTTAAACTGATGGTGTCTTGACGTATTAAACACAATTTCAAATAATTTTGCATCAATTATTTTGGTAAATTCGAATTTTTGAAAATAAATATCAGCGTTTAATTGACATTTTCATGATTCGAGAGATAACGACTCGTTGTTACATAATATCTGACATTTCCCAATCCGAAGAATACTTAAACATCTGAAACATTCCTTTAAACGACCAACTGCAGAAAAATATAAAGGAGACAAAACGAATCAATACAAAGAATGAGTTAATTCTTTTTCTTGTAGTTTTTATAGGATTTTTGTCTGGAAAAATCGAGATTGAGTTGATGATATGACGAATTAAAACGTATAATTTCTCCATCAAAGCTTGTGAGAGATCGTTTGATAATTATGCATGTTAAACAAGGATTGAAGTACTGACTCCAACACCAATCTCCTTTTTCCTTCCTTCCTGTAGTGATAAACTAGAAATGTTGAATGTGTAAAAACACAGAACTGACATGTCTTCGCAGAATTATGTGATCTTTGCATTTTGATCTTCACAACAGCAAAATGATTTGGTACATCTATTGCGAGAATAAATTTGCTTGATTTTTCAGTTTGAATGCACCTTTATAATATACACAATTTTAACCTACTCTGTTCATCTTTTAACTTGCCTTTCATAGTTTAAATTTTTGAAGGCAAGTTTTTTCCAAGATTTGGTTAAACTTGTACGTTTTCAACAATGATAAAATTTGCTTCATTTATTATAAAAATACTGACATGAACGGCCAGTGAGGCGAGCACGCTCCTTTATAATGCACATTATTTTTACCGAGAAAGCATTACTTCATAGTTACAATTTTTGAACGCATTTTTCCCTGAAAAAATAGGTTCAAATTTGAGCTTTTTAACAGAAATGGGATTTGGTACATCTATTGCAAGAATAAATCGCTTGATTTTTCAGTTTGAATGCTCCTTTATACTATGCAATAATTTTACTAAGAAAAAAGCTTCATAAGTTTGCAATTTGAGAAGGCAGATTTTAGGCAAAATAAATTAAAACGAATTCTTTAAAAAAATGTCACAATATGAAGTCCTCTTACCCTTAAAACGTTTTGGCAGTGATTACTCTAATACATGTAATAATATGGAATCAAAAAGCAATAAAAATTTCCAAATGCCATCGCTACCGCTTGTCATCAGAAAGGGTAAAATATAAGTTCGCAATTCGCAAATATTTCATGGAAATAGCAATTATTGGCATACATTGTTGGTCATTTTCCCAGATTTGTGAAAAATCCATGGACATACACACAAAAAGCGCAGCTATGTGTTCATTTACTAATTTACCAGTATCGCAATTATATTTCAGCCTTTCAGTTAACCTTAACAGGTAAATACTATTGTCAATCCATTGAAGCATATAAGCTGCCAATAGTGCCAATATTCCTTGGCCTCCCGCTTCTATGCTCATTTGAGTTAAACTATAACTTGGATCCCAAGCAAGTGGAACCCACAGAGAAAATCATGTAGGATTGTAAATGAAAAAGGGACTTTCATTAATACATCCCCATTACACACCCATTCCTGTGTTGGGTATCGTAGTTAATTGTAAGGAAGGATGACTTTGATAGGGCTGGCCATGGGCGGTATGAAAATGATCAAACGTCAGGGACGAGTACTGGTGGAATTTTATTGCTATTAAATGGGTATATTTAGCGAACCCATAAATCAGTAAAACCAGTAGAAGTCTGATAGGCTATTTTTAAAGGGGCATTACAGAAATTCGTTAGAATGGGGCTTTTGTAAATGGTAAGTTCGGTTTCCGTGTTTTCCGACAAAGCAAGTAAGATAATAGGAGTCACACAAGTGTAGGATACTAGGATCAGGATAGTTAGGATAAAAAATGTGGCTAAAAATATTAGCAGCGGGAGGGCTAGTGAATTTTTTTTGAAAAGAAGGCAATTTTTTCGAAATCGCATGTGATCGATAACTGACAACTATTTGCTTTTACTGATTGCAATGCAAGATGCATGAATAGCAGGGGAAGCTTTTATGTGAAAAAATTGAATGGATTATACTTTTGTTTTGTGTTCGTTGTCATTTTAGACTGGACAATTTTTTGCGTCATGGTCAAATCAAGTCGAATATGTATCTATGTACGTACGAAAGTTAAGTACGTATCGTTATCACGAAGTTTGTTTAGATAAACCAACTCGATCACATTTACTATTTACGCAATGTCAAGATTTGTTTTTTGTTATGCTAATCGTAAGTGAGATCTTCAGTGACAGTGAAAAGTGATTACGAAATCCCAATACTGTTTTGATGTCACTTACGCATAAAAATACCATTAGTTGACTGATTAATAAGCTAAATCAGATCATTTAAATACTTTTTTTGCTACGACCTTAGGTATTTTTTAAAAGGAAATGAAAAAGTGTTTCATATTGACCATGTTTAATAATAATCGATCACATCCTGTCCCAGTGAAACAATTCTTTGACAACCGGGGCGGGCGGCGGTCCATTATTCTGAAGAAGCACGACATGATAAAAAGAAAACTAAAAGAATGCCATACTTTTTTTATGATACATTGATTTCTGCATCCACATGATATATTTTTTATTAAGATTCATTGTTACTACGTTTCATTACGAATGGATATCCTTTTTGGATACGAATATGTATAAATATCTGCAAATTTGGAACAAATGCCATTATTCTTTATCTTCGTTCCCTAAGTTAAAGCTTTTACAAATTCCGCTTTAAAGCTTTAGTTTTTTTTTAAACCCAAGATATAAAATGAACTTGCAAGAAATAGATCCAATCATGCAACTAATAACTTCATCATTTAAACTTGGTCCTCCACTTGATTTAATAAGTGAAAAACAAGCTTCCTTCCAACTGAGGTCCGAACTTGTAAATATCATAAAAATCTACTTTGATTTCACTTACTACCTTTGCGCCACTCCTTTTCGACTTGTGAAGGGTAACAATGGGGTTTATTACCAACACACCTGGAAACCTCAGCAGGTACACAATTCACATTCCGTTGCTTAGCAACTCATCCTTGAAATTATTAACTCACTAATTTTATTAATTTTAAAGGTGATTTGTAGCTTATTAAACCTCTTGTGCATTTTCCGACTGCTTGCTTCCATCCGAGAAGCTATTCCAGATGGCCATACCCGCTCATCTCGAATCCTTAAAAATCCGATTCCCTACTTTGAAATGGTACTTGCATTCTGCTCTTTCTTTTTCAAAACTATCATGATAAAAAGATTTTGGTTAGATGGGCATCTCTATTTGAAAATTGTCAATTCAATTCTCAAAGAACATTATCTGCCAGTCTCCAACAAATGGGTACACTATAAAAATCCATGAGCATGATTGTTATTACTATGGTAACAACAAATCTTAACATGTAAATTTTTTACAGGTAACCAAGCCAACATTTTTGTATGCATTATTTGGATTTAATGCAATAAAAGTACTGGTTTGCCTTATCAGTGGCTACACATTCGTCGTTCCAATTGGAAACTGGAGTCCATCATATTGGTTTAGAATGCTTGTGGTTCACGGCCGATTTGTCTTTGGATTTAATTCGGTGGATTCTCTGAAGAATATTCCAGATTACTTCGAAGAGATCACTGTAACCGATGGTATATTTGCTGGGCTGATGCTGCTAGCATATTATTCAAGGTAGGGGCATCCACCAGATGAATTTGAGGTAGAATTATTGGCATTGGCAGTACTATTCTAACAGTGTGTTTTGTTGATTTAGAAATGTCATGGCAGAATTCTGTGATCTCTGCATTTTGATCTTTGCATTAACCTTGTGGACACCCGCGAATTCTTTCGCTGAGAATATTAATCAGCTTATCAAGTTGGATAATATGGATATGATGTCTAATGATAAGGATCACCCTCCAAAATCTGATAAATCATTTCCCATACCAGGTTTACAAAAGGTAGACGTTTATAATTCTAATGGACGCTCGCAATATCAACAAAGCAAACAACAAACTTGGTCGAAAATCTATGCGAATTTTCAAGCGATCCAATCTCTCTCAGAAGTTGTTAATATTTCAATGGGAAGCTTATTAACTTGGTATTTAGCGGAGGGGTTGATGTACTATTCGATTCACATGAACATTGTATTCGTAACAAGTGACATGTTTCAGAGGTACCTTAAGTTGGGCTATTTTCTAGTCACTTGTCTTACACTTTACATTTCTGCGGATTTTTGCAATGAGGTTATCACGGCAATAGATAATCATATTTTAATACCGAGTTTAAAGAAAGTACTAAAAACAAGTATTTTTTTATAGATGGAAGCCGCAAAGTCATGGCTTGTCAAGAAAGACAACATAAAAGCCGTTCCCCTTGAAGAAGCTTACCTTGTTTTGCATGAAGTCGTTACAAAGGACATTGGCATGCGAGGCAGTGACTATTTCACGGTAACGTTTGAATTGGTAGCAGAGGTAAAAGGTTGAAGTAGCATTAGTAAAGACATCAAACATTCTAAAATATTTTGTGATTGACAGTATTTTGTAATTTTGCGAACTTTCAGTATCTTGGTCTCATCATAACTTTCTTCATTATTTGCGTACAGGAAAGCGAATTAAAGGAATAAATTTGCTAATATAAAATGTATGGTTTTCAGTACGTGGAAATATGTTGGAATAGTACTTATTTGAAGATGATTAGTAGTTACATTGCACACTAAACTTTTCGATTAAAACAAAGAAAAAAAGTCCAAAGTAAAATTGGGGCAACTTGAATCTCATCCAGCTCAGACTTTTATTATAGTGTTTTCCGAATGTGTAATAATATGCAGGAGGAAAGAACATAAAGCAATTGATAAATTAAATTTGATTTGATGTAGTATGTTTTACAACACTTGTCATTATGAATACTTTTGGCTAAATAATTGTGCATTGGCAACAATGATCAGTGCATAAAATATATCCTCTTATCATTAAATACTACAGACTACTGACACGGACAGTGCAGTGATTTGAATGAATATATAAGCAAAAAAATCATCTTCTTCAGGTGTAGTGGTGAGATGTTGATTGTATATTAAGTATACACTAAGAGGTACATTCTTGATCTTCAACTGCATAATATACTTACCATATGTACATTCTAACATTCTGATACTGATATACTGTCCGTGTAAAAATATTTTTACATTGAAAGCCTAGGATTTGTAGCACAGTCTCGATCCTCGATATCTTCAGTACAGAACAGTTCACATTCACATCCCAAGAATTTAAAAAATAGTTAAAGTAAACATTAAATAGTTTGCCAAAATTATTTTCGTTTGCTTAATTACTGAAAACTTGGTAGCAGCTAATAAGATAAAGAGTTCTTAGAAATCTGTAAAAATGTTAGAGTAGCGTAGCAATAGCAATTCCTTCCTTGCTTTAGTGTTGGGAAAAAAACAGATTTTGTTTAGATACATACATACCAATAGCAATAGCAAATAGTAGTTACTTTGACAAAATCGCCCTATTTATAGTAGTTTTACTTTAAATAAGTACAGTCAAATCGTTGTCCTAAAATGGGCAAAAATTGTACTTTATGTGATAAAGATTTTTGTGATCACGTACAAACGAATGACCCGTCTAAAAAAAGACGACGGACTAATTCTTTCAATGATCAAGTTGATCCGCTAACAAACCCACTGCCATCAACCAGTGACTCAAATAATTTGAGTGTTTCCATGGATACAACAACCCAAGCAGGTAAGTTGGAAAAGCCAATGGATCAAAGTGTGGCTCTTCAGTTAGAAATACGAAAGCTAAAGCTAAAAATGGAGGATCAATCGAGAAAGCACCAAATGGAAGTCGAACATTTACTCCAAGAGCTTCAGCAGAAGGAGGAAACTGAAGACAATCGCCAACGTGAATTGGAAAACTATAAAAGAAAAATTGAACAGTTGGAGGGACGCTTACATGCGAATCTGGAAATTATACATGGATACGTGGTTCAGGTGAACCACCTTACTAATCTGCTTGAAGATATGCAGCCAATGTCGATGTCAGAGGTAAATGATCGGAGGATCCACTACGGTTCTCCAGATGACCATGGTGATAATCTTGTCCAAATGGAGGATGATATTATGCTATTGTATCCTGCCTATTTTGCGTAAATTTGTACAATTTTTGTAGTGTAATAAATAGCGTAAAAGCATTTTCCCAAAATTGTTTTAATGATTTGAATTTCCAAATCAAAGCTAAAGAATGGACTGTCATCTCATCTCGCGTAACATAATATTTTTAGGTTTGGTGCGAGCGAGTGCGGACTCTACTTTTTTTGAGTTGAGTTTTAAACTTTGTTCTGTTTTTTATTGTCCTTGTGTAAAATTATACATGTATTCGACCCAAAAAGTGAGGGGCCACCTTTAAATGGCCACTTAAACGGAGAAATTCCAGAAGTTCTGGATGGCCAGCTTCTTGACGACCAGGATGACGAGGTTCAAGTTCAGGATATCGCAAATAATGGAGATGAAGGACGAAACGGTGGATCTGAGGGGACCAACGACGATGACATGGATCAAGTTGTGCCAAGTCCTCCTGAATAAAAGATTGATGACTTTGTTGGTATCAAGGCGCAAATCAAATGTATTTTAGAATCATTTGCAACCAAACTTGAGGTAATACATTGGAATTTTAAATTTATCTTTGATTTAAACTAATGTCGACTTATTGTTGTTTTTTATTAGCTTCAGAAGAAGACTGCAAGTTGTAATACAAATTGTTTCAACTCCATCATATAGGATTTGATACGGTACATTTATGAAAACAGTCCAAATGGATTTATCTCTAAAACCGCATCAAAACAAGGAAAATTCCTAGAAGTATAAAATAATTCTGTGCAAGATAAATGTTTATTGTTAACACCAATCGTATTCCAGCCATCAGCCGATAGTTGCAATGGTGTTTGAGAGGAAGACTTTTAAAATTGACAGTTTTACCAGTGCTAAATTAGGGTGGAAAAAACTTTACTGTTGGAATGTCATTTTCTAAAAATTGCGTCAGTAAAAAAACACAGGGATTGTTGAAAAAACAAAGAAATCAGTTGAGGTCAAATAAAATATTCTTTAAAATGGGTCTGCTGTCTCCACTTGTTCTAAAAATATCTGTGCAAGACGGGCTCATATAATATACCATGAATGTAAAATCAAGGAGGGTTAGATTAGAGTATTTTTTAAAAATTCCTGTATAAAATATCTAAATTAATGCATGCATGGAAAATTAATTGTTGGGAATGAAAAAGGATTTTGGTATTTGATTTTTACTTATTTATGTACTTTTATACTTTGTTTTGTCTGATTGTATTATATGGATCAACCCACTATAATAAAAAAGTAAATTGAATTGGATTATATAAATATACTTTACTCGTGTTTCTTTTACTTTGCAAGCAAAAATAATATTTCGCCCGGGTATAATAAAAACGATGTTGTATGTTTGCATCTGTAACAAAACGAGAGGACATCATTAAATCTTTTATCATGAAGTATTATGAGTTTATAATTAAAAAATTAAGTGATTGTAATTTAGTCTCACATATATACCTATATATACTGTGTACGCATGGGATACTAGTTCAGCAGAGAAAACATACTTTCACAATATCTTGCAATACATACATACAAACATATTGTACAAGAGCAGCACAAAGTGGTTTCAAAAATCATAATCATAATGCATTTTTTAAATTGTGCTTCATTGTGTTAGATATCGACAGTTCAGCCTAAATGATATTGTACTGAGTGAGTCAACATTAATATCGTCATGATCATGACTATGAGTACCAACTTTTTAATTTGTTATCTAAAATTGAGTGTTGTAACAAAAGAATTTAAACAAGGACAAAAGTCAGAATTCCATTTGTAATATTTGAGTGTGATTGCATTTATCTTACGTATCAAAACGAAATGTAACGAATTTTGAGGGGAGCTTACGTTGAGCTTAAATAACTTTTTACTGTCCTTGTTCACAGCATCAAAATTTAGTAATGTGTATCTTGTCGCTGGTTTTCCTGCTACAGTATCTCTTGTCAACTCACATTAAATCATTCTCGCGTATTTTTGGTAACCTTGCTCTTTATGGACGTTTGAATGCAATCATTCATTTCAAAAATTTGTGTATAACATGTTAGAATTTTACTGTTTGAAAATAAATTGATCATCGTACGAAGTAATTATTTTAGAAGTAAATTAAAATCACCTTTCCATATTTACTTGACCTTTTGTATTTGACAGTTAAGCTTTCTCCTAAGTTATAAGTAGAAGTGTCTCAAGTGACCCCAATTAATAAGCAACAGAGCCATGGATTATTCCAATGGACCATCACTATTTTCATTTCAGCAACAATTAAAAGCTGTTGGGTTAGACATGGGTCACATCAGAAATTCATCTAACAACACTGCTTGTCATTCACAAGGAAATCCATTTAAAAAACCATCAAGAAACCAACGTTCCATTCAAGCCATTTTTTTCGACAGTTTATTTTCCAAAATGCCTCAAGAAGACGAAACCCAAATGAACAAATTTCAGTCCTTTCCAATTCAACAGCAGATTTTGCAGTTTTGTGAGTATGAAAAGCTGTCTAAAAAACAGTTCTCCATTCGTTTCCAGATAGCCTTCGACATTATGACTCTGCTCCGTCAAAATGGGTATCCCAACTGTCTAGTCTACATATTTGGTAGTCTATTAACTGGTGTCGCCGACCAGGATTCAGACATTGACATTTTCATTGACGTCAATGGGGATGATGGTCAATCACTCCAACAAAAGCTGAGTGAAACCGGTGGCGATCTGGAGAAAATGGGCGAGCTCAAAAAAATCCAACAAAACATTTATGAGATTATAAGATCCTCGAAATGTCCACATTCTTCCAAAAACAAGTTTTCCAAAAATGTTAAATGCTGTGGCATCCACGTCCTTTTTGTAAGGATGGTTCACTTCCAAAGCAAAATCCAAGCAGATCTTTCCTTTACGAATATTCTTTCCCTACAAAACAGCAGATTACAGCTATTTTACTTAACTAAATTCCGTCCCGAAATTTTGAAACCTTTTATCCTGATATTACGACGTTGGACTAAATATCATGCCATCACGGGAGGCCAAGACTACAACAACTTGAAAAACTTCACATTGTTGCTTCTCGCCCTGACCTTTTTAATGGAAAGGAATGTCATTCCGTCTGTTAAACTCTTACAAGAACTGGTGCCACCACTTAAAATTGATAAATGGAATGGCGCATTTTGTGACAATTTGACTGTTATACAACAGCGCTTTAACGGGTCAGCTGGCGAGATATCCAGAATGGAACTGCTTGCAGACTTTTTCAAGTGGATTGGGGAAACAGATTTTGAAAAATGCGTGATTAGTCCATTTTTGGGACGAGTGGTCGACAAGGTAACCTTTCTCCGGGAAGAGAATCTTGGCGACTCGTTCGATGAACATGTTATTATTCCACCGAGGGGAAGGTTTACTGAAGAAAAGCGGGTTCAAAGGGTTCTCTTTCTTCAGGATCCATTTTGTCAGGATTATAATGTGGGTGTGAACACCAGTACGGTTGCCATGGAAAAGTTAAAGGAAGCTGCGAAGCAAACCGTTAGTTCTTACCCTTGGAAATCTTTTATTGACTTGTTCATTGTAATGGAGATGACACCTTTAGAAATGGAGAAGAAAGAAATGGAAATGGAGGTTGCTAATGGAATCCTGCTTGGAAAAGAAATTTGGAAAGCCCTTTTTGGGGAGTCGAAACCGTTTTCACGGAAGAAATACAGCGTTTCTGCGTTTCTATTGGACTACAAATTTAAGCATTCATACCTGAAAGAATTGGCTCAGTGTGGCATTTCTGTAACTGGTGAAAAGGCTATGATTGGAGCTTCCAAACTATGGAAATTGTTTGGCGAAGGATTTTTGAATGAATTTTTGCAGAATGGTATGAAATTGAAAGTAGTTAGATTTAAAGAGCAAAGAAAGGAGATTCCTAGCGTTGGGGGCGGATGGCATATGGAAATGTTGACAGATGCACAGAGACAGCATTTCCAAATGAACAAGCAACGGATTCATCCTTTTCATATTGAAAATTTAAAGGAAAAGATAGCAAAATTGATAAACCTGGAACATGCCAAGGTGATAAATAATGAGGTTGTTTATCAGGTTTGGGGGATTCAGGTAAATTATCCGTTTTGGTTGGGCGAACAAGAGAGAAGTGGACACGCCCAAGTTCGTCCAGCAAGAGGAAGCCGAGGGGGTCGGGGGCCAAAAAGACATCAGATTAGTCAAAACTATTTTCATGCTGAAGGTAATCCGGTTGACGTACAAGCTAAAGTTAGTGAGAAAATTTTATGTGATTTTGGGAAGCCAACTTTTGAGCCGTTCGAAATTAATATGCTTGTCAAACTGGATGCCAGAATCGTTTCAGAGAATTGTGTGATAAGACCAGCGATAAGTATACTGTTAGAGTTAGAGGTATTCATATGCATTGAAGACGCATGTTTTAAATTTCTTGACATTAAATTATGCATATATTTTAATGGATGGTTTTACTTCCTGATCATTTTAGCAAGCAGAAATGAGCGAAACTCATCAGATGATTTCATTGGAGTATCTTACGAAAATCCTACAAAGAGCCTTTCCAGCTTATCAACTATACCACTTAACGGAATGGATAAAATCCTAAATATTAATATATCAATATATGGATAAATATATATACTTCAAATTACTAGTACTTCAATTATTTTCAAATATCAATTATAAATTTTTACTCTACTTTGTTCTGTTGGCCTAACCATCTATATTTTTTTCTCAATAAATTCCTCTAAGACTAAAAATAGTTTGCTTAAAAAGGATAGACGGGTATTTTTAACTTTTATTTTTTTAGTTATAGTAAATATCCTTATTTGAAAGAAAAAATTAGGATGCATGTAATTTGCTTTTGCGTATCCGTATTGAAAAATCATGACCAAATAAGA
>JAQFXM010004269.1:0-17622 GCA_034693345.1 Entomobrya multifasciata | reverse complement strand
GTGCTGGGGACACATAAAAAGGGTCATGAGGAAAAAGGGGATAGTTTTAAGCCGAATGGGCCGATGAAGCAGATTAGGAAACGGAAGGCTCAGTAAAATTCCAAGAAAACTAGTGGAATGCGAATAGTCTTTTATTTGTATATTGATAAAATACGTTTTGTTTTATACGTTTAAAAAATAAAAACCTTGGTGTTTGTCTGAATATTAATGTTCGACTGTCAAATATTTAATGTTAAACATGTTTTTTACAACGTATGCTAAAAATATAATAATTTTGTTGAATATTTTCAAGTAGAGGCATAGTTTTGGAATATTTCATCAAATAAAATAAATTGAATACTATTTATAGTTTAATCAAAATGTTGACCATTTAATATAATAAAATAATATTAATTTTTAGTGTACATTTGTTGAATGTAGAGTACATATATTTTCAATGTAAAATAAATTTGATATGGCTTGAAATAAATAAATTGGAACTAAAACTATTTTTATTGCTTTGTCATAACGTCTCTCACTATTCTGCAATTTATGTGAATAAATGTGTTTAAGAAGGAAATTCAGGAAAGAAAGTGAAGAAGGAAGGTCTAAAGTAGGTTTTGTGATAACCGTATCTTTCTACAAATGTTAAACATATTTTTCCAATGTAGGAAAATGTGGTAGTGAAAGGAATGAATTAAAAGCCCTATATCTATTGACGTACTCGATATTTTTCCATTTATGATATGAAGTAATAGTAATAAAAGGGATGCTTCATCATAATTACAATCCATTTTGTGAAACATTTATTTATTTACAAAAGGCTGTTAATATCTATGGATTTATGTTTTGTGAAATAAATCTCATCTTCTAGGGTCATCATGTTTTACATCCAATTTGATAATTGATTTATGTTAAGCGTTAAATTTTGACTTGACACGTTCTAAATTCCTGTAGGAAATTATGTCCATCGAGGTAACAAGTTCGAGAAATCAATTCACTTTTGGAGGATGGCAGAAGGGTTGGGGTAGTTTGAGAACAGCTTACGAGAAAATGGACTGGACTGGAGGAAAATGTAATCAGGACTACTTTGGAGGTCATGCGTATTTTTAATTACAAAAATTCACAGAAGAAATTACATGGTGAAACAAAAAGATAAATGCTACGAATCTTTATTCAGAATTCGGATTGAAAATAATAAGTTTACAAAACATATGCATTTTTCTAGTTTCCGTGAGTCACGACGATGACAGTCACCACTGGATGTTGCTGTTGGGATGAGATGAGACGAGACAGGAGTGCAATGAGGAAAATGAACTGGATAGCAGCCAAGTTGACAGTGATGACGACCTTAATGACGACGAAGGTCAAACAAAATCTGGCTTCGAGAATGATGACGATGGTGATTCTGACTACGTGAAGGTGGAACCTGAAGAAGGAGACAGGGACGAGTCAACTGATGTGGAGAATGAGAGCGAGGTAGAAATATAAATTGACAAGGAGGAAGATAAAAATAATCTATACTTTAAACTGGGGAAAGATCTATTGGCCTTGTTTTCAGATAAGAGTAAGGACAAACCTTCCATAAAAATGAAATGCACAAATCAGCATGGTTCTGGTTCTTTGCACAAGAAAGACATCATTGACGATGGTATTTCCGAATTCCCCTGCAATTGTGGGAAAATATTCCAACTATTCAAAAACGAAGAGATCACATGAGAAAAAACCAACAGAAGCATCTGAAATATACACCGTTTAGTTTTACAAAACCTAATGATGAATCTGAAGATAAAGAGATGGAAGTCGATGGCAAGTTTATTTGCGGGTGTGGGAAAACCTTTGACATATTAAAAAACGCACAAGTCCCATGAGACGATTTAGGATAACTCATCCAGATTTTAATGTGAATAGCAGATTGCAAGGTACACAGTCTCTTACGCTAAGGGTTTTAATTCTCCTTATTATATTTGTGCAGTCAAGCGGAACATGCACATTGTGTTCTATTAGGACCACACACAAATTGAGGCAAAAAAATGAATTGGGCGCTAAAACACTCCGCGTAATACACACAGTAATCGCCAAATTTGTGACTTGTGTGGAGAATGGGTTATGTACAATGATATTCTAGAACATTTGACAAGTCTTCATTTAAATGGACAAGCTGAGTTGGTGATTAAATGCCCAAATGAGAAATGTCGGTATTTGAATGTCAGTTCGAAGGAATAAGATTCAAATTTACAATATGATTAGGAGTGTAAGGAAATTTGAAGGAAAAAACGGGACCGGTTTGTGAGATTTGTGGATTAAGAGGGGCAAATATGTACAAGAAATAGAATCACGTGAGGGATAAATGGGGTGGACAAGAAATGGAAATGTCCCAAAAGTCATTGTGGGAAAATGTTTTTATGAAGCAATGTGTTCATTTTCATTTGTATGAGCATCAGAACCATCAGAAAACCGAGCAGAATTGTGACAAGTGTGGGGAAATTTTGAAGGTGGAGGAGATTGAGGAGAATTTAAAAGTGGAGCATGGAATTTTGGAGGTGATTGGATGTAACCATTTGTGGAATGAAGTATTTGGGGAGGGAGGAGATGGTTAAGCATTTATTTGAGCATCGTGGAATTTGGATACTTTGAGACATTTGTGGGGATACGCAAGAGAAGTATAACAGCTATAGTTGCTTCCGGGATCATTTTTTGCTATTCGCGAGCTCCGTTCTAAGAATTAAAAGTGTGGAGAGCTATTTCGGAACCGTAATAAATGAGCTCCGTAAATATTGTGTCGATTGTAAAATAAATGAAATGGTGTGCCAACTAAACTATATTAATACTTCAGATTTTTAATGCCACACTGTGTTCTTTGTACGTGAAGTTGTCTAAGATAAACATTTTACTGCATAATACACTATTTCGATTTTATATAAGACTTTTATTGGCATACAAGCTACACAATACGCACGTTTTTATTTTATGTTAGTAGATAAATAAATATTATTGCAAGGGTTCCATCTTAACAAGTTAACAGCATTTTTAGTATTTAATCATTTTTTGAAACATTCTACTTAAACAATATATTTCTAATACAGTATATCCGTCAGGTTTTTATCAAATCCGGATGTATTTGTTCATAAATATACAATTAACAAAATTATTACAATGTGAATTTAGATAATAAAACAATCTTTATGACCAAAAATAAAATTCTAAGGTTTTAAAACCAAAGACTTATCACGAAGTATTCATTTTGTTTTCATTTACCGAATAATATTTAAGGTATAAAAATGTAAAATACTTAACTGCATAGAAATATTAAGTTTTAGCTGAGTTCTCAAGAACTTGTGACCAAAAATATTTTGGCCAACATATTTTATGAGAAACTGGTTGGTTTAGAATGGTTCCCATGTTCTCTCATATGTTAAATTTTAGTTCTAACTTTAAAGTATTTATAGATGGTTTTTTTATTTACAACTTTTAAAAATTAGTTACAAGGTATGTATCCAGTCTCATAAAGTGTAATCTGCTAAGAGAACACTTTTTTATTGTTTGTTTTATTTATAACTCGTCTAATCTAAACAATAACAGCATGTTGGTGAGCTACAAAATTCAATAAAAAGTGTGTTAATGTCCATAAACAATATTTTAAATGCGAGGTATAAGAACGAGTTACATAAAAAGTTATCATTCTTTCACATGTCACTAAGTTTTGATTGTGTTCATTTTAAGTCCAAAGGAAATTTTAGTTTTTTTGACAAAAATTCTAGAGTGATAACGTAACCATCAACATCTCATTTAAAAACTTTATCGACAACTTACCAATAGCTATCGAAGTATTTCAATTAAATCGTTTATTTTACTGAGTGAGTGTACAAAACCTAATCATAGTTAAATACGACTTTTAATTCTTGTAAATATTTAACATAATTTCATAACTTGTGACACATGTAAGCTATTACCTGGCATTTGTGAAATGGATAATAGTGAATTTATTGCCTTATCGTAATTATAACCTAAAATAATGTGTAAACGTGGCCTTACAACATTTTTTATCTTTGATGAAAACATAATTTTACCACTTTTGTTTGTAAAGTGAATTTTTGTTCACTATACTGATGAATGATTAATTTATACCTAAATTATCATTGTTCATAATATTATGAAGTTAAAGCTCTCAGATTTTGGCATTTTAGGGCAAGCTCTGGTGACAGATGCATATTATTTTTTATACTATTTTGCCATGAGTTGTACTCAACTTCAAGCTGTTTTGCATGCCCAATAATTGTTCCCAGGCTAGTTTCAGTATCTTTGTATGTATCAAGTGCTAATTCAATGGGAAGTAAGCCTTTACGATTTTTTATAGTGAAAATTTGAGGATTTTGCTCTAAAACACAACCCAAAATTTCATCATTAACTTTATGTAAAATAGCGCAGTGTAATGCTGTATTTGTCGTCATAGGATGGGTCATGTCAATGTTAATGTGTGTCGTTTCTAACAAGTATTTTACAACCTTTGTACGGTTATCTTTAATTGCTTGGTGCAAAATCTGTACCGCGTCGCTTATCATTGCCGCAGTGATATCATTCCAACAGTCAGCACCTTGATGTACGTCAGTATTGACATTATCAATAATTGAAATAAACAAGCAATGATAACGATTTCGTAATGCCGTGTACAGCTTTATGTGTACATTTCTCAAAGCCTTCCCTTCAAATAGAGTCTTTTGTTTGCTTTGTTGTTTTAAAAATGAATTCAAAAGTCGCATTATATTGTCGTATTTAAACTTAAACTGGTCTTCCTCAATGTCAAATACATTATCAAAAACAAAGTGAGTCAAAACGTCAATCTTAGATGCATATCTATTTTCCATGTTCAAACCATATATGAACTTGGCAGCATGAAAATCTGCTAGAGTTCCTTTTAGTAAAGAATTGTATTGAACATTGTAGCCCGAGTTATGAAAATTAAGGGTATTAAATGCAGTTTCAAGGTCTTTACAGATGTCTTCATTTAATGAAGGGAAACGTAGTCTGAAAGATTGAAAACAATTATATCTAACCAAACTATCATTGTATTCCGTAAACGGTAAAGAGGTTATGTCAACAGTTGCTGAATTTAATAAAGCATGATTTGGTGTACAAGGTTTTTGTATACGTTTCACATAGTCTTCCAATAGCGTACCAAAAATGAAACGTTCATAAAGCTGGGATGCATTTAACAAATTATCATCCGTTAAGTCTTCTAGGTCTTTAGCAAACGATTCATTTGATCTAGCTATTAGTGTACAAGCAAAAGGGGTACTTCCAAACTCTCCGAGCTCATCACAAGATTGTAAGCACTTGTTTATGATACTTTCAAGTTTTGGGCTGTCTTTATGCTTTGTTACGTACTTATCCCAATTGGAACTTATGCATTCTATTTTGTCTTCTTTACCAAACTTAGCTATGCCAAAAGAAAATTCCCACGTATCAATATCTCTTTTCAGTTTGACGAACGAAGTTCGAGTGGTTATGATTACGTTAATATCGGGCTTTGAACACATTTTAAATAAATCTCTTACAAAATCTAGTATTCTATTTCGATCATTGTCGTTAGATAATTCATCAAAACCGTCTATTAAAAGTTGAAAAGCGGCTTTTCTGTTTACAAGAACGTATTTAACTACCGCATGCTCAAACTCTGCTTTTGGCCAAATAGACTCAAGTAGTTGACCAAGACCAGATTTACTTCTATTGTTTGTGCAAATTTGATGAAACAATTCTTTTGCTGTGATAAACTTGACCAGACAGTTCTTTCTAGTTAGTTGGTCGCCTATCTTAGCTAAGAATGTTGACTTTCCCATACCTGCTATGGATATTATATAAAATATTTGATGACATCCAATACCAATCTTTTTACTTTGTTTTCTTGAAGAGTTTACTTTGGGTTTAATATTTCCTTGAAGTAACCTGTTATCAATAAAGTCGTCCTCATAAACAAAATCCTCTTTGGATTGTAGGCTTCTTGAAATGTAACACTCTATTTCAGGTATATTGTTATTAAGCAAGCTGAGATTGTCAGATTGTGTAATTTCTAGCAACTTGCGACCCTGCAACGCGTCTATAAAATTTTGGCTTTTAACAGAAATCTCCTCAAGCGTACAATAATTTTTCGAGTTCATATGAAGTGGAATTCGTTTTGAAAATAATACACCCTTGTAATTATCATTAAGCTGGTTCCACTTAAGTTCATGAGCGACGACCTTACTACGAGATATTTTACGATTTTCTAAGAATTTCTGTATAATATAATCTATTTGAGATGCTGATTGGTGTGAAAATATTACAAACTGTTGTTTTGTTGTGAAACTTAAAACATAAGCTAAAGCCGCTGAAATAATATCAGTAAAAATGCAGATTGGTATATTGTCTGTGGAATGCTTAAAGTAATTTTTTGAGTTTACGGGTCTCAAATCTATCCCATTTTCTTTTATTGGCTGAAAGCATGGGAGTTTCCTTACATCATCATGATTCTCCAGGCATTGTATTTCTTCTTCAATGGATACCCTTGAACGTAAAATACGGATGCATTTTAGCTTTTTTCCAAGTAGCTCAAATTTTAATGTCAGGAGTTCTCTATGAGAAAGACTTAAACTTGATTCTTGTTTTGGAGGGTTGATCTTGAAAAATTGTATGTTTGATCCTCCTTCAAGTGTTAGAGAATACGTCCAAAACTCTAATATACGAAACAATGCATAAATTATATATTCAGAGATTATGTTGGAAACAGTAATTATTACTTTAAAGAATACCTGACGGAGTCTTCATTTCCAGTTGTATTTTATCGATAAAAGATTCCGCAAAATCTTTCAGGTTATTTGGGATTTGATCAATTTGGTCATTAGTTAAGTTAGAATAGAACCGATGTTTTATAGGTGATTCTCCTAAAATTGTTTCAAGATGTTTGCTAACACAATATCCAAGATGGTACGACATTAGCATCAATTCAGGAAATATGTCAAGAAAGCAACGCACTCCGCCGTCAGAAAACTTTTGTTGGCCGTATTTTAAAGTCATTAAATTAGTGCTATTTAAGTTTAAAATGAAACTGCCGTATCGATGTGTACTTGAATTACGGAAAGCTCGAAATAATTCTTTTAAAGATTTTCCATCATACTTCTTCCTGTCTTCGGATGTAAGCTCCAGATAATCCGCCAGTTTCTTGTCTTTTTCTTTAAGAAGCTCCAACCAATCTTTGAATTGAGCTTCAGGATCACCCACCAGGCTATTTGTGACGAGATAAATATTTTCATCCTCAAATTTGGATAGGGTTTTTTTAAACTCTTGTATTAAAAGTTTTTTAGCTTTGTCAAATTTATCCGGTTTTATGTGTTGAAGTATTTCAGACAGTTCTCGCCAGAAATTTTCTATTTTTCCCAGATTCCAAAAAAATATGCACGATAAAAAGGCCTCCATGATTTCCAGGTTTTTGTTTGTAGATGTTTAACTTTAGCTAATGACAATAAAGTTGTTAATAAATTGCTCCCACTATAATGTTTTAATGCACATCAGAATTTTTGAACGTCAGTGATGCATCCTTCATTCACTATCTATAGTATAAAATATGCGTCATTTACGCGTTCATATATTAGAATCCTTGGCCGTTAGTACTTCCAAAACTTGTGTGTTTTAGGATCGATACATATATCATTATCGAAGTTTCTTTACTTCAAAGCTTTCTTTACATCGCTCCTCCTAAAACTCCAGATTGTCGATTTTGTTGAAAATATAATATTGGACCGGTTCTATGACCAATTAATGAAAACTTATCATTAAACATTGAATTGAACTTGGCATTCCGAAAAAGTGGTACATATTAAGTTTTCAGAGTTTGTCGACTTCAATTTGAAAATACAATTTCTATAATATATCATAATTTAAACTTTACGAAACCATACAAATTTCAAAGTTAGAATTTAGATGTTACCTTTACGAGTCGAGTTAAATCTCGAGTTTGGCAAAATTTCTAGTCATAGTAATGTTAAACCATTTTGTTTCAAAGGAAACATTTCAAAATTGTTTCGCTACGGGCTACTAAACTAGTGATGCATACTTTGACAACGCATCACACCAAAAGTTTTTAATCTTTTTATCATATAACTCATCAAAAATCGATAAATTAAACGGGTTAATATCGGGCAGCATTTCATTTCATTGAGTTCTTTCGTGAATGACTAATCAGCAAATACACCTAGATTAGTAACAATCAGTATCACCATTGTAACGAGGCCATAACCATAAGTCGTGAATTTAATCGTTGAGGTATATGTCACTATAAAAGTATCTGAACATTTAATTTTCATAAGCTTTAAGGAATATAAATCCAAATTTTAAATTATTTTGTTCCTTTGTTTATTTAAGATAATAGGTCTAACCATTGAATTGATTATTACGCCGATGAAAGCGAAGCGTCAGCAAGTATTGACTTTAGCGTGTTTGTCATCATTGTTCATCATTGTCATTCGTCACAACATAATCATCTCAGCGGCGTCGTTATGATCGCTATTACAGTGGGTTTATTCATATCAAGCTAACACACCTTGTCATGTTTTATTGGCCTGACGCTTGCCCAAATCCTGAGAAATCAGACTCGGTTTTGGATATTTGTGTTTTATGAGAGTCCGGGCCAAAAGTTTGCACTGTTCAAACGTTTTGTTTGATGCATTTATTTATTTCACGATAATTGATGTCAACCAACCACCCACTTTGTTATGTTAAGCTGATAACATCAGAATTGCTCTTTGCTGTTTTACTGTTTGCAACAGTCATGTTTTGTGAACATGATTTGTTTATATGAAGCACTTGTATTCGTTTAAATATGAAATAAGGGGACATTCCTAAATAACGTAGCACTAAAAGAAACATTTTTCCGGAACTTCAACTCTTTTGCATGTCACGAGTTTCTTAGATTTCCTGACTCCCCTGTAAACTTTGGGAGCCCACATTGACCTCCAACCTCCCAACCTATCCTAGAATCATCCATTTCATACACGACACCTTAATAGTATGATAAAGTCTAATTTGCCACATACTGAATTTTTTATGGGCAGCAACGTAAATTTATTATCAGCTTGATAAGCAAACATTTCCATCGACCAACTGGTAACACCAGTTCTGTTTCTAAAACAGTACAACTGGACTCATGTTATAAAATGAAAATGCGATAATGATTCATACTGAGAGAAAAGAATGGCTCAATAATTTAGTAGCATATAAGCGCACTCTTAGTTAACTTGATAATAAAATATTGTACTATTAAAGAAATAGTACAATATTTTACTATCAATATAGTTAAAATCCGCCTATATTTTTGGAAAACTAAACCAATTTGTTACAACTTTATTGTGAAATTTACAATTATTCAAAATGGCAGAGCTGGTTATTGGAAAAGGTAAGTCTATGTGTGTAATACTTACATTAACAAAACTCGATTTTGCACAAATAAAGTTTTTCATTTCGTTTTTCGTTTAATGTGCCAAATTTTCTGTTCCATTGTTTCGTGTTTTGAATTAGATTGTACATACGAAAGTGTCTGTAACGCATTTCAAAATTCTAGTGCGTACAAACTGCCTCTTGACCAATGGATACTTGTTCAAAACCAACTCATTCCCAGTCAAATTACGGAGAAGTTGGCTGACGAGATTGAAGTGGGAGTTAGCACCATTTATAATGCTTATCGTGTGGTGCTACACGAGTGGCAAAAAATATATGACAACGGAGCCACGCTTGGGGCGCTTGTGAACGTGTTTGAGAGATGTGGTCTAGATGACGCTGCAGGTAATTAATCCATTTATTTACATAAGCCATTGATAAGCCAAGCACATATTTTCACATATGAATGATAAATTATGCTCTGGAAAAGCTCGAAGCGTAGTATCACCGTCAATGTATTTCAGGAAAATTTGTTCTATGTGTAACTACAATAAATTAAGCACATATAAAGACACTATAGATGGTCTGCTGATATGGGTAGGGCATGTACACAAACCACTCAGAGAAACCGTTTTATTCAATTTTAGATGAAGTGAGGGAAATTTTTGGACTTCCTCCAAAATCTATTGCGCTTGAACTAAACAAGTACAACAAATTATTGCAAGAACATGAAAACCATGCAAAAGAACATATTGGAAATAACATTGGGGGTTTATCCCGTCATACAAATTTGTCTGACCACCTCTTAAAGAAACTTTTGGAGCAAGGAGTCATTACAAATAAGGAATTTGAATCACATCTAGTAAGTTTCTAATATTCAGGTTGACTTCATTTTTGCGTATACCTGTTGATCTTTTACATTTCTTTTTTGCAGAATACAGCCACCAACGGTCGTGCTAAAACTGTGCGGTTTTACAACATACTAATGAAAAGGCCTCAAAATTATAACAAGGTCCTTGTATTGTTGGAACAAGATGGACAAGTGAAGGCAATGTGGATATTGCAAAGATTTTACAGGAATTTTCGTTCAATATCCGTGTCGATTTCCATTCCAGAACGTTGTACGGTTTTTTAACGCTTACGTTAAAATCATGATTTTTAACGATTTCTCTGCATCTGAACAATTGTAGTCGAATCAAAGCCACACTTATTACTTATTATTACAATATTATTCCACGTAGGTTTTCTGCTAAATTTATTAATGGAAAATAATAATCTGTCCTTGATATCATGTACTATGCCTGGAACTAGTACAATGGGCAATTTTTCCCTGTGGCCTAGGAATATGGGCTGCTGCATACTAGCAGACGCACGGCAGCAGCAGCAGCATAATAAAAACACTCCACCACCCAACAGTACAACCAGCAAGCAGGTAGAACCCCGTATTTTTTAAACATGGATAGGTATTCACGTTCGGTTCCTCTGATCTACGTGAATACCTATCCATGTTTTAAAAAATACGGGGTTCTACCTGCGTTCTGGTTGTGCTCGTGTTTGTTGCTCTCAAAGTTGTTGTGCTGTTTGGTGGCGGAGTGTTTTTGTTATGCTGCTGCTGCTGTTGTGCGTCTGCTAGTATGTAGCAGCCCATATTCCTCAGCCACAGGGAACAATTGCCCTTTGTACTAGTTCCAGGCATAGTATATGGCATAACTTACATGATTTCTTGGATTATGTATATTACTCTGCGTTAATCAATGTAAAAATAAAAAAGCAGTATGTATCTGTCATCCATAATGAATAATATCTAAATTCAATTTTAAGTATGGCTTTATTGAGTATTTTCTTCAAGGTTTGATATATAATGTAATCATAATTTTGATTTAATTTACAAATTTATTTATTTCTTTATCTGATAAGGTTTATTGAAGTTCCGACAATGATGGCAGGGCTACATCTCATAAAAAATACTGTCATAATTTTTTAATCGATTTTCTGTATATAGTTGAGCCTTGCATAGAAAAAAACTTAAGTAATTAATTCTGCATAGCTAACATACCTCTGCTTATCGATAGAGATTGTCAGCGTCAGCCTCAATCACGCACATCAGTACCAAAATTGAATGACAGTGATTTTTGTCGAATAGAACCTTCTTATCGTTGAATCATAAAGTTTGAGATAAACCATGAGAGTAATTATCAGGTTGCTGATGAACTGCGAACATAAAAAGTGATGTTGATGGTATATTTTATACTTGAATTGTACCAGAATTGTACTTTGAAAGATACATGGATGATAGGCGATAAAGGTCTGTCCGTTGGCCAATCGATGAAATGTAGCGCCTCTGCCGTATAAATACATAAGATTGAGCAATTAACATGACATTTTGGTGTCCGCACTCATAGGTTCCATAAAAGGGTTTTTATTGATTTTCGATCAAATCGGTTTAACAGTACCGGAATACTGATAAAGTAACGTTTCAATGCATTTAGCAAATGTTTTACTGTACCAATCGACAGAACACAGTTGCGGGATCAAAATTTGTCAAGACACTACAATCTGAAACTCTTTCTTTACGTGATTTAAAAAATGATAAATGTTCAATATTTTCATATAACGACTTTACATTTATCGAATACAATTAGTCAACTGAATAAGGAATCATTTGCCGTCTTCATATTTTACAAATAATATAATTTCTGACACTTTTTACTTCATGTTTTCATGATTTTTTTTTGCGTGGGATAGAACAACCAACAACAGAAGAAAATATCTTGTCTTATTTTCTTTGTTTCTTTGTGTCAATGTTGTTCAGAAATTGCTTATTTGTAATGATTTCCTGTTTACCACTATTTCACACATTTTTATTAGTGATATTATCATCATGTTCCTTGATGCATACACAAACCTTTTTTTTAAAACTAAAAATCTAATAGAACTAAACATTTTTAAATTTGTTTTAGCACTGTTTTATAGCACCATGGAAATAAAAAATTCGAAATAATTTGATTTAAAAGAATTGTACAATTTTTTTGGAAAACAAATAAAACACACATCCAATCTATTTTTAGTAATCACATTTACTTCTTTCTTACAAAATCAGCCGGTACGGGAGCCGTAAAAAACAAACTCTGAAATTGATATCTATTTGATAACGCTTATTTACCACTTCCGACAACTTATACTCTTATCAGGCTAACATGTGCAATCTGGAAAACTTACAGTAATAGAGCATATCACGAAACACGCATATTAATGCTTTGCCTAATTTATATGTTGGTGTGGGAGAAAATATGAATCAAGCTATACTATAACCAAGCCAAATGCAGTCGTAAACGTCAATAAATAAATAATTATCCACAACGTTCCATGTTAGGTATAAAATTGAACTGTTTTACTGGTTCTTGATATTTCAAATATTTTTTATGTAAGTTTAATTTTAATTAGGTATCAGAAAGAATGCAACGAAGGGGACAAATATATATGAAACATTCGAATTCTTTGTCATTGTGATCAGAGATTTCCAGTTTATCGAATTTAAGCCAATTATGTTATTGAATAGTAATATTTTGTAGTGGCTTAGGTCAAAAGTTCAAATCATTCAAACAATCATAAAATGCATTAACACATTTTGATATATTTGCATTCTGATTGAGTAAACAAACAACAAGACAACCAAAACAGAAACAAAGGATTCAGAGTTGGACACATTATATGTACATTTGTATAAGCTTGTAAGTTGGTAGACAAGGCACGGTACGTACATACATATTTCGCACAAGTAAGTAGTGGTTGAAAAGGAGTCTAGTAAAATCAGCTATCAGCTGACTCAAACGATAGTCAAGCTGAAAAGAAACTTGTAAAATGTTTCTCAGTAAAATAATTCGATCAATTGAATGATCTTCTCTTATATTCAATTCGACACATTTGAAAGTAAGTAAACTAACTATAGTACAAGTAGAGAAATGGAAAATCGTGAAAGTAATTCTGAAGATGAGAGAAAGTTGAGCAGGAAAAATCTGCAAATTCGTATGATGGGTCATTGTATAATATGCTTGAGAAAAGTAAATTCAAAACGACTAGAAACCAGTAAAAACTTCACGGCATCTGTGTCACCGGGAATAGCTCCAAAGTCGGTGGTATCAGCTCCAGGATTTTTAGCAACTTTTAACCAAGTTTGGACAGTATTACGGAGCAAATGGAAAGAAAATATTACTACAAGAAAAAAATGGTTTGGGTCACCGGAAGCCACTGAAATCTCTTTCGAAAATATACTGCAAAGTGGTCGTGCTTCAATAAATGTTAGCTTTTCCAGAGTGCCGACAATTTGTCAGGTTTGTTGCGATAAAGTTTTGGCAGTGGAAAATCTGATGAAGGCGGTGAGGCAACAAGTTCGAGAAATCAATATACTTTTGGAGGAAGGGAGGAGCAGAAAGAATGGAAGGATGGGTGCGTTCGAGAAAACTTTACGGGAAAATAAATTGGAGGAAAATGTGATCAAGGCGACTTTGCAGTTTGTGGGCATTTGGGAACTAACAATTAGCACACAGGACAATTTAGAAGGTATCTTCAAATGTATTTTTAAATATCGCATGTTTAAATTTGTTCGAAAATAAGAAAAGGTGTATTTTCTAAATTTTTAGTTGCGAAGGATGATGATGAGCTTAATGCAAAAGCGGATACTGTGGTGGATGTAGTGGATCTGGAGTTTGAAGATGATAATAGCTTATCAAGCATTCAGATAATGGAAAACGATAACGACGAATGTCAAATTGGGGAATTTGGAGATGAGGATGACCCAGACTATATAAAATCAGAAGAAGAATTGGAAGACGATGACTATGACAACTATGAGGATGAGAGTGAGGAAGAAATGGAAGTTGATCAGGAAGAGGATAAAAATGATCCAGATTTTGATGTTGAAAAAGATCCTTTGGCAATAGTTCCGAAAAAGCGTAAAAAGTATAACGTTACTTCAACAAACTGGGCAAATAAATTTTCATCGAGTGATGACAAGAAAGCTAATCCGGATAATTACAAGTTTACTTGTACTTGTGGGAAAAATTTTGGGAGTAAAAAGACCCTACGGGACCACATGAGACGTAACCCAAATATTCATCCGGAATATAAACCTTTGAAAGGCTCTATTCCACTTAATCGGCAGACTTGTGAGTTGTGTGGGAAAAAGGTTATGTTTTCCGATATCCGGGAACATTTAACGGGTGTTCACTTAAATGGTCAAGGTGAGTGGGTGATAAGGTGTCCTAATGACAAATGTCGTTATATGTGTGTCAGCTCGAATGCACTGTATAATCACTTGAATAATGATTCGCATAAAGAGTGTAAGAACATTTATAGGGGAACATGTGGATATGCTTGTGAGATTTGCGGATTTAAGGGAACAAATGCGTTGAAAATAAAAAATCATGTGAGGGATAAGCATGAAAATGGGAAGGAAAAGAAATGGAGATGTCCGATAAGCGATTGTGGGAAAATGTTTGCTGTGAAGCAAAGTGTTCATGATCATTTACACGAGCATCTGTATCGACCACCGATAACCGAACAACTTTGTGATAAGTGTGGGGAAAAGTGGAAGGTTGGGGAGATGGAGGGGCATTTGAAAGATAAGCATGGGATTGAGGAGGTGATTGGATGTAAGCAGTGTGGAATGAAGTTTTCGGGGAGGGAGGAAATGGTGGAGCATTTATATGAGCATCTCAGCTCCATTGGGATACGTTGTGATATTTGTGGGGAGAATAGGTTTGTCAGGTATGTTGACTTTCGGGTGCACTATTTTGGGGTTCACAAGCTTTGCCCGAAGAAATACAAGTGTGGGGAGGGGCATTGTGAGAGTTTGTTTTGGAGAAATGAGGATAAGGAGACACATGAGATGAAAAGGCACAGAAAGAGTGATGGTGAGACTGGGGCACAGTCTAAAAAATGGATTGTTGGGGAAAGGGGGAAAGGCAAGAAGGAATTTGAATGTGAATTGTGCAATGTTCAGTTTGTTAAGGAAGACACCTTGATAAGCCATAATATAAAGGTACATGGAGCGGATCCTTACAAATGTGAAGTTTGTGGGGAGACTTTTGAGTACCGACATGAATTTACGAAGCATAAGAAGGAACATGCAGGGATTGTGTCTCAGAAGGAGTGGAAATGTGAGGTGGAGGGATGTGGAAAGACTTTTAAGAAGAAACATGGTTGGAAACATCACATGGAGGTTGGTCATGGGGGTAAAAGGCCACACGTTTGTGAAATTTGTGGAAAGGGATTTGGGTTTCCACAAAGTTTGAAGAATCATCGGGACAGTGTTCATCTGGGATTAAGGCCGTGTGTGTGTGATGAGTGTGGGGAAAGTTTTACGACGGGTAGGACACTAAAAAGGCACAAGTTGATACATTCGGGGGAGAGGCCGTTTGGGTGTGAAATTTGTGGTCAGAGATTTAGGCAAAAGGAGGTGCTCAAGAGGCATGTTGAAGGTCATGAGGAGAAGGGGACGGGATTTAAACCTAATGGACCGATGAAGCAGATTAGGAAAAGGAAGGCGCAGTGAAATTTGAAAATGATAAAACTGCTTGATACGCAGCGTCCGTTTATACAAATATCCAAGAATATTGTTTTACAGTGACAATTCTCGTCCATTTATAAAAAAATTACATAAAAAGTTATTATTTGAAGCTAATTATTAGTGTGTAGTGTAAGTCTATCTGATATGTATTATATATGTACATATTATACTTTGTAGTGTAAAAATTATGTTTTGTACATAACATTTTTTGAATGTATTGAAAAATAAAATCTTGAGAATTTTTATATTTGGAACCAAGGGTTGAGTTGGGTATATATTTTTTAAATTATCTTAACTTACTTGGTAAAAAGAAGATATTTTCTTAGAAAAGCGAATTCGTAAAATTTAAAAAAATGCAATAAAATGAAGAAAAAAATGCATACTACCGATATAGACTTATTTAGACTTATAGAAGATTTTTGAAACAGCACAGATAATATTATTCCAATGTGTGAGGTCTTTTATTATGAGACAAAATAATGCAATTTGCTTAAAACACATTCTAATCTCTGCTTTTTAAACAATAAATTAGTGTGTACAAGATGTATGTGCTCATGTATTCGTTCAACATATATATGACATGTTATCAATGAAACTTGACATTTTTATTACCTTGTGTTTAGAACTGCAGTAAGTAAATCGAGAAGTTACTAACTGCATACGATACGTAAAAGATAGGAAAATGTTTTTAAATCATATATCATTCATACGCATGTTGTGATTTGTTACATTTAGGCGTTGGTAAAATAGTCTTTTTGGTTTGCAAGTAAACTTTTATGTAGTTAATTAAATAAAACTGCAGTAGTAATTAATTAATTAAATTACCGAAGTACTTTGCTTCCTTATAAAAAAATGTACTAACTGCAGTAAATAGCTGAGTCGTAGCAATTTCAACCAAGATACTTGTTCGGTTTTGAAGATTTGCGAACTTTTGCCTTCAAAATATTAACTTTTGTCGTAAGGTACCATATGACTATATATACAGAGTTACTAGTTAATTACAACATCCGTCAATCCCTTACTGTTTATTTACGTACCATATAATATTTTTTTAACCTTTTAGGCGTTTGGGAAATCAACTTCAGGATTAGCATGTTCCTAAGTATAAATACTAACGTACAGTCATCGTATTCACGTTTTTATGATGAATTGTAATAATTGAGTTCGGTGAATAAACTTTTGTAATGACTCATTTTTCTATTCTATTTTATTCTATTCAATGCGTTTTGGGCAAAGTCCAGTTTTTAAGCCAACAAAATGCAAAATACCTTGGCTCTTTTCCGTAAACAGTGATACTAGTTTTTGTCCTATGTGTAATAACCCATGATAAAAATGACGATGGGGATTAGAAGAGTTTACACGTACTCGGAAGAAAATTAAAAATGCTAAGAGCATATTTGCCATACAATTACTACACCACCACCACCACACCACACATACCAGCTTTTCTAAACTTTTTAAAGATCACGGTTTATATACTGTTCAAAAAATCAATCTCTATATTTTTTTGTAGGACAATAACGAATACAAGGTAAAGTCCCTTGTAACTTTACTCTTTTTTGAGCCTGCGATGATTTTCTATTTTCAGTAGCTTATGTATAATATATAAAAATGCTTATGTGCATGCACATACGACTTTTTACCTTTGCACATGCACGCATGCAAAGGCA
>JAQFXM010004268.1:0-17625 GCA_034693345.1 Entomobrya multifasciata | reverse complement strand
TGCTTTTCTATTGTCTACAGTCCAAACTGTCAATCTGTTTTGTTGACAAGTTTAACGTGATAATATTTACTGTAGTCTTTTGACAGTTAATTAATATTACTTATAGTTAGATAGTTAACTAACTAACATGTTATTAAATTATTTGGTTAGCGAAATTTTTAATTGTTACTAATTTTTGTAGGATATTTATTTTGGAAGAGATGGCCCCAACAGCAAAGAAAAGTGCTGCTGTTAAAGCGAGCAAGGTAAGATGGTATAACTTTAATTAAATATGTTCTTAAAACGTGATAAAATATAATAAAAGGTTAATTGTTAATTGATTAAATGCATTTGTTTATATTTTTCACATTTTTCAGAAGCTGCCAACAAAGAAGTTAATAGGCTTCCAAAATCTGTTTCTGAGGGTGAATCTGCCACAAAGAATGGAAACAGCACGTGATGTGTTTTGCGTCAGGGGCAGGATCAATTTTCTGCAGGATTTGGAGGAGGAGATCATTCAACGTTCCTCAAAAGTTAAAAAAATGGAGCTCCACTCACTGGACGCAGTCACTGCAGTCAAGAGGGCGGACGTTCTAAATGAACTATCCACCCAGTTGGAGAACGTCACTAACTGGATAAATAACCGTAAGTTTAGTTTAATCACCATTAAAATACACATCAATTTACTAATTATTATAATATTTATACATTTTTATTTTTTTATAAAGTGGAAGTCCAGCTGGATGATGAAAGGCCGTTACTCCGACGGCGATACAACTTGCGGCACGTCTGCTGTGTGCCTTGCACTCGTTGGGTAAGTTATTTACTGTTAATTAAGTAATTAATGCTAAAATGAAGCTTATCAAGATTTACAGGGATTTTAGATACCTATTTTTCTAAAAATAGCTATTTTAAATACAATTTTTTTTCAGATTCGGCAACGGCCTGTAATGTAAAATGTACTTGTGTCATTAGATTACATAGAAACATTTTCAAGTTCATTTTTCAGTAAAATGTACATCATCAAATTATATAATCAACGGTTCTTCCCTTTTTTTCTGTTGGGTTTGCATTGCGGTGTTGTGGTTTTTTTGTTATATAAATGACTTAAAACCCCAAAAAAATATCATCATTAGCTTTACATGATCATTCTTCATTTGAAAAAAAGAAGATGATGGTGGTATTTTAGCAGATTTTTACTTTGTTTCACAATTTTTTTTCACAAGCTCAGCATACTAAGCTTAAAATGTTGAGAGGTCAGATAAATGGGTACCTATCCACATCCATCGGCATCCACCTTTTTTACATGAAAGAAAAAAAACCTGCTACACGACAACCCAAACAGATAGACATATAAATTGAGGTATAGGCTTTTCCGTTCAGCCAAGACGTTCATTTCATAAAGATGATCATGATCATGTTGACTTGACGGTAATGATGTAGGTGGCTTCAGATGACTTGAGTCAGTCTTCATCTTCTTCTGCTCACGATCACTTGTCACGTCACACTTGGCACACATTTTCATCTTTGTTCATTTCTTCTACTCATTTTTTGTGTTTCTATCTTGTTGACAAAATAAAATAAAGCCATGTGGCTACTTTGTCATTTATCCAGAGAAATAATCATGAAAAATATTTACACTTGTTTACCTTAAATGTAGAGTTAATTTAAATTTATATATATTTGTTATAATTGTTTTGTATAGATTTAGAATATTTAAATATTCCGACGAAAAAAATGGCCAATGGCTTGTGTAAAAGAATATTTGTAATTGGAGCATGTTTTTGTACATTTGTCCATGTACTTGGTAATTTACAAAGTTCTTCAAAGGGAATAGGAGATTATTATACTTCACAACATGCTATTAGAAAACTGGCAAGGGTTGAAAAGGAGATTGCGGGGGCGGTGGAGAGATATGTAGGCGTTTTGGAAAAGAGACTGGAGTCAGCGAAAAGATTTCTAAGTGACTATCAAACTAGTGGTGTTCATTTTAATGCAACATTAGCAATTAGTGATAAGAATGTTAAAATAAGTAAGAATAGTTGAGGTGATATGGCTTATCTTGTGAGTGCTCATCCATTAAGGGCTTATCGATTACTGCGGAGATTTGTCAAGGATTTGCCGGGATTGGAAAGGGAGCTTAGGTCAGATGAGGAGCGAAGTAAGTTGAAGTATAAAAAAGTTAATTAATCCCTTAATTTTAATTGCTATACCTATTTAAAATTATAAATTGGAATTATTTATTTCCAGGATTTCTCAAGTTAACAGAAAAAGTCAAGACGAAGATCTCATTTCCCAGCCAGCGCGACATGCAAGGGGCCACCGAAGGACTGCTTCGTATTCACGATACTTTCAACATGAATATTGCAGATGTAAGTTTGTCCAAACATTTTAAATGTACATCAACTTAATTAATTGTTAAATGCATTATTTTTCTTATTTATTTGTCAGTTTACATCAGGCTCATTCCACGGTCTATCCACAAACACATCTCTCTCCGCAGCCGACTGCCTTTCCATCGGTCTATACGCCTTGCAAGCTACAATCCTCACCCGAGCTATTGAATGGCTTGAACGTGCCTACTTCCTATCCACCATTTCCAACGACAAATCAATCCCCAGAGCCGAAATTAGGAAGCAACTCCAATTAGCTATTTCACAGGTACGCTCTCTACTTATATCTTTTCGTAAAACTAGCACAAAACAGTTAGCTTTTTTTATTTCCCCGACAAAATCTCAGTAATCCTTTTTAATTCACACCCCAATCATCATTTTTACTCATTTAACCCTTTTTTGCAGAGAAAACACCTCTCTATAATTTTACATGACCCATTCAACTCCCTTTTTTCCATTCTTTCAAAAAAAAATCCCCCATATATTTTGTAAAAGGTACACAGTACACGCACGCGCAACTAATTTTTTTCTGATTGAGATTCACACAGGTGTGTTTTTTAAAAATCTTCAATGAAGTAGGTTGCTATTAGACTTATATGTCTGTGTGTAGTCCCCAGTCCTCTTTTTGCGTAACCGGTATTATCGCATGGCCTATTGCATTGCCGTAATACCATCATCCAATTTTCCTTTTAACATTTTTATGCGTAAAGTACCAGCTTACAACTTACAAGTATACTTATCTATTTAGCTGATTTTTTAGAATTTCAGGTTTTTTTACACTATACTAAGCTATAAGTCTGCAATTTTTTTAGGTACGTTTTTTACCGAAAAAAGTAGGGAATAATTATCATTGCCCCAGGCTAGTAAACATTTTCTGGCTGACTTGGCCACTTGCCAAACCAGTTCTGTAGCAAGTTGCATTTTTGTCCTAACAAAAATTGCACATGTTATCTGTTCAGATCTGATCACCTTTTCTTTGTTCTGGACTAAATATAACCCGTTCTTCCGCTCTATTACAGAATAACAGTTAATTGTTCATTTTTTTAATTGTTCTTTTTTTCTACAGCATAACGAGGCGCTAATAAAAGGCTCAAAAAATCCTTACCTGTTCACTGATCTTGTTTCAATTAAAGACGCTCTCAAAGATGACATCAGGCTTGGTCGTAAACGTGTCCTTGATGCGACGCCAAAGAATGAAGCCCTTCTTCGGAATACCAAGAGTGGTCTTCATGATTTAACCAATTTCGCTGCTTTGTGTAGTGGCAAGCAATTAAGAGTAAGTTAACATATTCTTTTAAAAATCTACTTTAAATGATGTGCGATGTGCCATTCAATCAGTTAAAGTGGAATTTCCTGTTTTAATTTTTTATTCTTTAGAGTGCTTTGCAAATGAGCCAATTAAAATGCTGGTACGAGAATACCCATCCATTAAATATTTTGCTGCCGTTGAAAACTGAGAGTCACAGTGAGTCGCCCAGAGTGCTCCAATTTCATCAGCTTGTTAGCTCCACCCAAATTTCGAATATATTAAAAGCTGCTCATGAGACAATGAGTCGTTCGCAGGTGCACTCTTCTTCGTCTAGTCAATTTGGGGGAAAAGTTGCGTCCGCTTCGAGAACATCAACGTCCACATGGTTAAATGAAAGTGATCCTAGGTCGCCCCTGAAGAATCCACTGAGAAAGGTTTATGAAAAGATTGAAGCGTTTACGGGATTGAGAATAAATGAAAAAGAGGCTTCGGAAATGCTGCAGGTGTCTTGTTACGGGATTGCGGGGCATTTTAATCCACATTTGGATACTGTCTTTGATTCTGTCGTAAGTTTAAATATTCATTTAAAGTTAACTAACTGATACATCAATTTATAAACTCGGTTTTAATAATTTTTTAGGATAAAAATAGCCTGGGGCAAGATGAAGTCAAACGTGGAGATCGACTGGCGACAATAATGATTTATGTAAGATTTTTAATTATTGTGATAATTATAAGGAAACAGCTACCTGACTTAATTGCAATTAATTTTGATGCAATTTATCCTTTAATTATATTTTTTAAAGCTATCTGATGTGATGAGAGGTGGAGCCACCGCATTTCCCCGACTCGGCGTCACCGTCGAGCCTTCCAAAGGCTCCGCCCTTTTCTGGTACAATATGCACCCCAAAGGTCACCCAGACCAATTATCTTTACATGGCGGCTGTCCAATTCTCTACGGGAATAAATGCGTGTCAAATAAATGGATTCGGGATAACTCTCAAATTCAACAGTGCATCCAACAGCCATAATAGTTAGCTAATTTTTATTTACTATTTTAACTTAATTGTGTTTTATACCAAAACCACACATGTTACCACTAAATTACAAATTAAGTATTTTTAATATTTAAGTATTTTTCAACCAGTTTTATAATATTTTTTAAAATGTTTAAGAATCCAGCATCCAGTGTCCATTTACAATATGCGCTTTTTTATTTACAAAACAATGAAGCTATTCTCTATGGATTATTATTTATATCTGTGTCAGAACAATTACATTTAAAACATTTACAATTATTCACTCAATTTAAAATTAAAACCATGTATGTAATTTATATAATTAGCAGACAAAAATGTTAAATATATATAATAATTAATCCATTTCCATCCTCGCATCATGAAAAATCTCGCCAACTTCTTGATCATCTTGATCATCTTCAGCGTTCCCATTATCAAAAGCCCTTCCATCCCTTCCAACATGGATCACCCTTCTCCTTACACCCATCATAGCCCCTCCTCTACCTCCAACTCCACCTCCACCCATCATACCCCCTCCTTCACCTCCGAATCCCCCTCCACCATTCCTTTGGGGTAATCCTCTATTCTCTACCAACCTGTTATTCTCTTCTCTTGCCCTCCCCATCCCCACCAAAAATTCCCCAACTCTCCTCTTCAACTCCTCAAGTTCCTCCCTGACCCCCACCAGCCCCGCCCCAAACAAATACCCACTATTATTTAACGGATCATTCAGCAGCTGGTCCATTTGACCGGGGTCTACCCCAAATTCCTCCATCCATGCCAATTTCTATGAAACCCCCAAAAAACCATTAAAGAAATTAACTTTTCATAAGAATCTTCTTATCTTAACTTTAATTACTATCTTAGAATTCATATCCAGTTCAACTTACAGTGTTACTCGGCCTGCACAATAAGACGCTAGGATGAATATCCTTTAACATTGGACAGTCCACGCCCACTGCAAAGTAATCCTTGACCTGGACCACAGGTCCTTCTTGTTCCTCTGTTCCCTGCACAAAATTCAAGAACATCTTTGTCTTGGCCAAAAAGCTGCCGTACATCTGGTCATCAGAGCAGACTTTTCAAAAAATCCCAAAAAAACACTTGATAAAAATCTTCTCCAAAAATTTCATTTACATGTCATTCAACATAATGTACTCAGAAACGTACCTGTGGCCACTTGCCGTCCGACAAAACATTTAATCTCCCATTTCACTTCGGAAACCCTTTCCCAACGCCCACCCCCACGTCCACCTCCACCTCCACGTCCACGTCCACCCCCACCCCCTCCATATTTTTTTATGTCCATCTTGACCTCCCCCAACCGAAAGTCCTCGCACAGAGACTCCAACTTGTATCCAATTTTGGTATATCGATTCCCCGGATACAAGGCATACATACTCTGCTTGATAGCCGGTACATGGACCCTCATCCTCTCCAAAACGTGAGCGGCCGCCAATTGACCACTGTATCCTTGGGATAGGGCATGCCCCACTCCACAAAATAGCCCTGCATAAATCTCAGCTCTAAACTGAACAGGTTGATGATGCTTGACACCACCTCTACCTCCACTGCTACTGGTAAACTTAAAAATTTCCAAATGCAAACCAATTGGTATGCGCTCGCACAAATTTTTGAGAAACTGGAGTGGGGTTATCAAATCGCCAGATTGACTCATAACAGCAAGTCGGTTGGTCATATAGTTGGCCTCAAGGCTGTTGGTCAGCCGGTCACTGAAGGAGCCTTCCCGAACAGTGGTCGAGAGACCAACATAAGTTGATGTAGAAGGTGCAGGTGGAGCCATGGGCACCGGGGTAGCACTTGGGCGACTTTGGATCTGGCTCAGTGGCGCTGGCGCCAATGGTACCAATGGAGATGATGGCTGAGGCGGGGGTGGGGGTGTTGGAGGGGGCATGGGAATGGGAGAAGACTGGTTATAATGTAAAGTGATTACATTGTTAGCTGAGTCAGTTGTCACAGTTGCTACACTGCTTGGTCTTGAAAGTGGGCGAGGAATGGAAAATGCAGAGGGACCACTTTGACCACTTGTCTGGGTTGCAGTGATGCTCGATGCCACAGGTGTTGGGAGATGAGGAGCAGGAGTTCCAGCAGCAGATTCAGAAGCAGTTGTCGTGCTATTGCTTGTGGCGTCACTTGTATTTAAGGTAAACAACTTAAAGTGCCCTAGACGAGGCGTGGGCCCTTGGGGAAAACTGTGAATGGGAGGTGGCACGGTGGCGGTTGCTATTTTGGCGATAGGGCGAACTAATCTTGATGGGATGAGGTATGGGGTCATACGACCACCACCTCGGCTAGGGAAACGCATGATATTTGTGAAAAAATTATATATTTTTGAGAAAATCACACAAAACAAAGTGTACAGAGAGAGAGAAAAGAATGAAAAGTGACGCTTTTGAAGGAAGAGCATCAGGAATGAAATATTTTATTTTATTTTTTAAATGGCTGACGTGGACTATTTTAATTGCAAGTTAGATAGTAGAAGTAAAGCAGTAAAGCGCGAATGACAAGAAGAAATGATGGTGTGGAATGGCTTGTTTAGGTAGCTAAACCGTTCCTGGAAGTGCAGCTGCATCAAAGAATAATAGCTAATTGTGAATTGTGTTAAGTTTGATGATTGACAAGGTGTGGAGTTTGGAATGTTGAGCAATAGGTGGAGGGAGATGCATGGCTTTTGATGCACATAAAAATAATTCTACGTTGTTGAGTTGACGAAATTGGGACAAAGTTGAATGGAGTTTAGTGTAAAAGAACAATTGACAATTAGACAATGGTGAATGGGGAGAGCGTCGAGCTTGCCTTTCTTTATAATAACCATGTTAGGAATATACAGGATTTAATGCAAGTACAGCCAAATAGCAAGTAGTGATTCATCATTCATAATAATTTTTGTAGAAATCTGAGAAGCAGCATCATCATCATCACCAATTCCAATTTGATTAAAATCCCTAATTAATTATTTTAAGGTAAGATAACCCATGTTTTAAGATACTCAATATATTTAAATTTCATATATATTTCAATGCATTTTTAAGTCGCACGCATTTAAAAAAGACGTTCATCGGTCCGCCGGTCCATATGCCAAAATAATTTTGTGCAATATGTAGTATGACTGACTCTCAAGATAGAAATGTGCAGACGTGCAAAAAAAAGCGATAAAAATCCAAGCGACAAAGAAAGGGTAACAGAAGAACAAGCTATTTACTTCCCTGTCCATCTTTCAAAACCGCCACAGGGCAAAATCCATAAAAATATATTTTTACCAAAGTAAAAGAACAATCATGTATAAAAAATTTCCCATCATTATGAAAAAGGAACATGCAAAAAAAATGTTTTGAAGGTAATAAAAGGTTCCTCCGGTGGTACGGCGCCAGGACGCCAAAAGCCACTCAAAAAAATATTCTTAATGACTTGTTGTTCTGTATCTCTATCTTGTATTCTATTCACTATTCATTCTTAAGCAAAAATTGCAAGTTGTATCTGTAATATTAACTAACAAATGAACTATTAAATTTAATCACCTTTCAATCAATTAATTATTATTTTTTGACTTTGTGAAAAGGGAGCTGAAAGCTGATATCTGAAAATGTCGGAGGACTATACTAAACGGTTACAGTCGGATTCTGCGCAGTTCAGGGCCCTCCTACCTGACATGGTAAATAAACCACCCACCACCCACTACCCACCCACGCATTTTAAAATGTTAATTAACTTTTCATTCATTTAATTTTAATGTTTAATTTTTTTGTGTAGTTGTGGCTGGAGGTGATCCGAAAGCTACTGGATGAAAATGACGATCTTCAGCGAAGTGTCAATTTCCAGACGTTGATTAACTCGTCGCCTTACTTCCGGGAGCTGAAAAGGGCTGACAGAACTGTCATGCTGTGGCCCCAAGTCCTACAAATCATAAACAACATGGCCGCACGACGACGTCGCACCAATAACGACCAGTGAAGCACTACCATCCCCTGGGCTACTACATCATTTAAAAAAATTGATTATTTCATTTGATTGGCTAATTAATGATTTGATTGATAAATAAAATTTTTGGGGAATATTGGAATTTAAAAAATATTACAACTGTCATTTTAATTGCTCATTCAACTGTTTCTAATTGCACTCATTAAAAAATGCATGTGTACAATAGGTAATTACGGTTTTTAATGGAAGTCAATTAAGTTAATGTAAAGTGTAGCCAATTAATACATTTTTTTATCCGCCCATCATATTAAGCTTGTTCAACAAGTCTTTTAACTCACTGACCACATCACACCACCGCCATTTTTAATTAGAAAACTTAGTTAACTAACATAATATTACAAGACGTTAATTAACGTAAATTACAAGACTTTAAAATTAAACAGACATTCAACATTTAACTAACTTTAATTATAAATATCCGTTTAATTAACAATACATTTTTACCACTTCATAAGCCAGGCTAAAGAAAACCAGTGTCAGTGTTTAATTAGCAATTAGTTAATTTATCAGTTAAATCAAGAAAAGGTGAGTCATCAGTGGTGCAAGTGGGGGTGGAGGTGGGATGTGGAATGCCTCAAAACGGTTTTTAGTAAAGCATAGAGACAGGTGTGTAGTGTATTTTATATATAGTGGACTATCGATAGTGTATAGTGTACCATGTATATATACTGTGTATCTAATATGTATGCATTCAGACAGTCATAGAGTGTAGTTTTGCACAGCGCCAGGAACAAGATTACCTATTTTATTTTTTCGGCATCCAATTTTTTATAGACGATCGATGCTCTACAAAGTAATTCGGCTCTTGTGTCGTCGCGTCGTCAGTTTCGTTTGACAATCAAAACAATAAAAATGTAGTAAACTAAATGTCAATTAACTTTAATTGGATAATTAGTGGGTGTGTGTCTAAAGTTAATAGTCTTTTAGTATTATTTTTTCTAGGAAAGGTGGGGGGTCGGTCGGTCGGTCGGTCGGTATTTGTATTCCTGCTCAGTGAACAAAAAGTCAGCTGAGCTGATAAAAGGTTTATAGTTAGTTAATTGTTAAGCCATTTAAATGGTTTGAAGACGGAGCAAAATCTTTAAAAGGTCATTAAGACCATTTAAAGGTAAAGTGGAATATAAAAATATTGAGTTTGAAGAATGTTGCCGTCGCAGGGGCTCTTTCGGAGCCTCCCTTGCCCCTTTTTTGTTGCAGGCCTTTGCGAAAGGCCACACTGTACCTTTAGACATTGTAAATCAGGTCAGTTAACTAATTAACTTAATTGTCATGGTTACTAATACATGTTTTCGTATACATAGCAGCTTATATATATTTTTGTGTATATTTTTTCAGATATTCGGATAGACCGCAAATTAGAAGCTGAACTCTCAGATGAGCCAGTAGCATCAACATCATCAACAGCTGATACTCCACAAACCAGTGATAATGGTAAATCACACTAAATTACTAATTATACTAATAAACATATTGTAAAATATGTAATTATTTATAATTAATTGTATTTGTGTTATTTTTTTCTGTAGAGGCACAAATGTCCCAATCCTCAAACGACTCATCTCAAACCTTATCCAAAGCACCTTTAAATAGCACATCAACAGCAGCAGCAGCAGCAATTAGCGTGAGTAAAGAAAGCTTATCCTCGTCAGTGTCAACCATATCATCTCAATCAACATCAAGACTGAACCAATCTTCTCCATCATCGTCAACCAATCAAAATCAAAGAAAAAGATCTAAAGACAGTGAATCCTCATCATCCACAACAGCTGATATCACCACCACAGCTGTTAAGGGTCTCTCCAGCTCCACTTCGTCAGATAAGTCATCTAGCGACTCGTCCAACAAAAGACGAAGGGTCCTCTCAGTCTCCAGCTCCAGTGTTGAAGCACCACCTTCACAAGACCAAGACATCATGGGGGAAATTGCCAGTAAAGTAAAAAATATCCAAGTGGTCTCCGCAACTAATTCACCAGCATCATCAGCGGCTCCACCACCACCCCCGCAATCATCTTCAACAAGTAGTGGTAATACTAAAAGTCGTAAAAGCAAGAGAGACTGTGACGGTGACGACATTGATAAGCTTGTAGCGGAAATTGAGGGGAAGCCTTCATCTTCGAGTAAGCGGTCCAGTCATCATCATCATCACACCGGCAGCAGCAGTGGTGGTGGTGGTGGTCACAAGCACAGTAGAAAAGATGAGCACTCTTCTTCAAAAACGACCACTTCGAGTTCATCTTCCGGAAGCCATCGAAAGGAGAATAGGTCATCCAAAGATCATAGCAGTGGTCATGGGGGTCACCACCGAAGTAGTCATAAATCTACTTCCGGTTCGTCGTCAACAAAAAAGAGTGAGCATTCCAGTACTTCCGGAAGTAGAAAGGAGAGTGGGGACAGTGCGACTTCCGGTTCGATCTCTTCGAAAGAATCCTCAAGAAAAGGTACAAAGTCATCAAGCAGTCATGGTCATCATCATCACTCTTCAGATAAGTCAGCTGATAAGAAAAAGGAGACTCATGATAAGAAGAAGGTGGTGATAAGCTTGTCAAGGCAGCCAAGTGTGGATACAATGAATCGCTTTAATGCTCTTCAAATGGAGAGCAGCAGCCAAAGTCAGCCGTCAACGGATGAGAATGATGAGAGTGCGTACAATTCGGATGTGTTTGATGACCATGATAACGACAGCTTTGATAACTTTAAATATCCTGGCGACTCGGATGACTCGGAGGATGATCCAGAAATGGTGGCGAGGGAGTGCTTGGAAATGTTCGAGAATTATAAGCCTCCATCACCACCCCCACCACCTAAACAAGAGGAAGATAAGGCAGATGAGAAGGATGAAGGATTTTGTGTTGTGGGTGGCGGCGGCAAGAAGAGGGTCGCTCATGGGAATATGGTGCCGACAATTAGGGCACCACAGCCAGTGAAGCAGCCTCCAGTGACGGCAAGGAATTTGCAAGGTCAGCTATTAAAAAGATTTGAGGATCAGAGTCTCAAGTCGCCGGTGGCACTGAAACCACCACCAAAATTGGATGAAAGGATTAATGGAAGTCCGGGGGTGAATTTTCCAAGATTACCGCCACCGGGGGCGCCACCTGTACCGCCCACGCAGCAGATGAAAATGAGAAGAATTGCTCATGTGCCGAATGCGGGGAAATTGGCGCAAAAGCCTGTGATTGGTGGGGGAGTGGGAGGAGCAGCGTCTGGTGCAGCAGCGTCGTCGGGTCCATTGACATATTCTCAAACAGCAGCAAAGGGAGTAAAAAGGGAAGCGCACAAGCCCAGTGCTGCGGTTGTCACGAAGAAAAGTCCAATAATATTTCGTGATGCTATTAATAAAAGTACCAAGATTCCCCATGCGACAAGGCAGCAAATTATGGATAAAATGTTTGCGGAATATTGTCGATTGAATGATGATCATGATAAGGCGTTCGAGATGGCTGTGCTGAGGGAACATGAGTTGATTCAAAAGTGTTCCAGTAAACAGGTCTATTATAGTAGCGGGATTAGTATAATAAGTGGAATGAGAAAATTGAGTAAAGAGGGGGAGGGGGCAGGGATTGGGGGGATGGTGGGGGGAAATAGGGTGGTGAGTCATGAGATGATTTTGTCGGGGGGTGGATTGGCGGCGAGGAATTGTAGTGTGGTGAGAAAGGGGGGTGGGGGTGGGGGACTGGTGGGGAATGGGTTGTATAAGAAACTGAGGCGATATGTTATGACGGAGGTGCAGCTGGTGGAGAATGGATATCCAAGGCCGCATCCAACGGGGGAGCCGGGGAGAGCGCTGGCAAAGCCGAGGATGAGTCAGGAAAATGAAGTGTTGAGTTTGACGGATAGAACGTGTGATCGGTGCAAAAAGAGGTACTTTACGACGGAGGATGGCGAGCATTTGGTGAAGGAGGTTTGTAATTATCATTGGGGGAGGAAGTACAACATGGCGGGTGAGTATAATAATTAAATATTTTAATTTAATGGGAAATTATTTTAATTGGAGAGTATTTAAAATGATTGACTATATATTTTAATAGCGCGAGGGGGAAGGGGAGCGAGGGAGAGTAGTTACGTGTGTTGTGGGAGTGATGACGACAAGATGGGCTGTGCGACGAGTGTGTGTCACGTGAGCAAGTGTCCTGTACCGATTAGTAATCAGAAGGGATTTGTGGAGGCGGTGCTGGAGGAGGGGGAGGACGACAAGATGGGGGAGGACCCTTGGGATATCATTGGGATTGATTGTGAGATGGTGTATACCACGCATGGTAATGAGTTGGCCAGGGTTACTGTTGTGGGGGCGGATAGAAAAGTGCTGTAAGTTAAATTTAAATAAAAATATAAATTAATTTAAAATAAATTTTGAATAATTTTTTTTTTCTTTTTCTGAATTAAGGTATGATGAGGTTGTGAAGCCTACCCACAAGGTACTCGACTGTAATACCCGCTTCAGTGGAATCACTTTCGATGATTTGGACAAGGCAAAACGAACAATTACTGAGGTTCAAGCTATTCTATTGGCTCATCTAAGACCCAATACGATTTTGATTGGACACAGTTTGGAAAGTGATTTGATTGCACTGAGATTGAAGCATGAGTGTGTGATTGACACGACGATTTTGTATCCACACAAAATGGGGCCACCGAAAAAGCGAGCGTTGAAAACGTTGAGTGTTGAGATTTTGAAGAAGGTGATTCAGGAAAGTGATGGCGGGCATGATAGCGCGGAAGATGCGCAGATTGCGGTCGAGTTGGTTATGGCAAAGCTTAAATCTGATACAACAAAGTAATTAGTAGAATTAGTTAATTTAGTTAATTTAATTAAAAATGGGATTATGTATTAATTTAAAAAAGACATACATAATTTACAAGTTAAAATTACAGAGACCAAAACCACCAAAATAATTAAGAAAGGGAAAAATAGACTGACATTTTTTAAATATTGTATAAAAAATGCAGCTTAATTTAATTAATTTGTACAGAAAAATAATTAAAATGTTCAAAAAAAATTAAAGAGTTTTTTTATAAGTTTATAGGCCAGTCTACTAGTCCATTAGAAGAAAAAATGTGAAAATTAAATTTGTAAAAATTTGGATTGTAAATTGAAACTTAATTTAATTAAGTATAAAATAAATTGTAAATTTAATTAATAGTTCAGAATATTTTAAAGTGTAAATTTTGTAAAAAAAAATGTAAAAAAATTAATAAAAATAAACTAAAAAATTCAACCAGAGCACATTTTTTATACTTAAGTAACAATAATAATTAATTTAAGATAATTAGACAATAATTAAATATACTTTTTTCACTTTAATACTTTAATTAATTAAAAAATAATGGTGATATGTAAATGAAAAAAATACGTTTCTAGTTTAAAATATATTGATAATTTAATTAATTTTTTTTTCAGTGAGAAGTTAAAAAAACGAAAAAATAATGAAACCGCCAAACAAGTGATTACGAAAAATTAATAAAAACGAAAAGTATTATTAAAACTTATCATTATAAAAATAATAACTAGAGATTTAAAAATAAATAAAATAATAAAAAATTATTTCAAAAAACAGTAAATTTTGAGAAGTATTTTTTTTTCTATTTATTTTTCATTTTTTCACCCAAAAAAAATGTGTCAACATGTTTATCAATCATCCATTTCAGAACATTTTTTGTCACTTTTAATTAATTTAATATTTTACATCAATTTTATTTTTTTTCATGAAATTCGGACACAAGAAGAAGATAATTATTTTAATTTTTTTGTGCTGTTGATTTTGGTAAAATTATTATTGCATCTTGTCACTTTATTTTTTTTCTGAAAACGTTTTATTTTTTAATTAATTTAAATAAACTGCTTTGTATTTTTTTTAAACTTCGTCGTCGAAAAAAAAACAATCCTTTAAACATTTTTTTAAGGTACCGTGTCTTCTTTTCGATGCACCGCTATAAACAATTTTTTGTTTTGATTTATTTTTTTACAATAATTAATTTATATTTACAATATAATATTTAATTTGTATATGCGTCTTTTAAAAACTATTTTTTTCTAAATAATTTACTAAATATTCGAAGTAATATCATTATTTTAAATACAGAATATTTATTTTTTTGAAGGCACCTTAACATTATAATTTAATTATCGAACATTTTATTTTTCTGGAACACTAATTTAATTTATCCAGTGCTTTGTGAAATTAATTATTTTTTAAATTTTTTACCGCCAAAATGACGGCCAACTTGTTTCAAATGTGAGAATAGATAAAAATGCGCGAAAATTCAGTTACATTTTTTTTAAATTAAAAAATATTTTTTAAAATAATTAAAAAATAATTATTTTCTTGTTTGATCATCATTCTCACAGTCTTCTAAATTTTCCCGCTTTTGATATGTCTAAAATGTGTTTTTTTTGTATTCATTTATAAAAAAAACGACGTGTATTTAATTTAAATTAATTAATATCAGAATTTTTTTAAACTAATAATTATTTTAAATACATTATAAGTTGTCATTTCGTAAAGTAATTAAATACAAAAAAACCCAGCTGATTGGTTAATAAGTTGCCTTAAAAAAATTAATTAAGTAAATATTTTTTAATTATTTAAAAAAAAACTCCCGCTGCCCTAAAATATTTAAATTCAGTCTATTAATTGAATTACAGAACATTTTTTTAAAGTTAGTTTAATTAACCGTTATAGATGTATATTTTTATTATGAGATATGAAATACTGACAATATTATTTATTTTATCTTTTTTTTCGCTACTTGTGTGTGTGATTTATTTTTTAAGTGATTTTTTAATTTAACGTTTAAATTAAATTATTCCTCATTTTCTACATCGTCCCACGAAAAATGATAGCCTTTCTCGCCTAAAAAGTTGTAGTGTTCGTCAAAGTCAGAGTCCTGTTCTTTAAGTTCGAGAAAGCGGTTATTTAGCAATTGTTCCGCATATTGGTAGAGTTCCAGGTCTAAACTGTTTGCTTCTCGAACCGCTTCCAGGTCTTCTGCTGTCGCTTTATCCAGGGTTGCTTTGGAGTAGGTGTCTTCGTTTTGGGTAAAAGGGATTTTAAAGCGAAGCTTGAACGTTTCTTCGAACACGTACTGAGAAATCTAAAAAACAAAAATTATTTTAAATTAAAAAAAAAATGTTTAAGAAAATCAAAAAATTATTTTATAAAAAAAATGTTTACAAAAATGTTTTTAAAAATGCAAATTATTAGTTTAGATTTTAAAAATTAAATTAAAAAACTTTAAATTAAAAAAATATGTTTAAATTAATTAAATTGTTACCTTTTGCTGTTCGGTAAGTCCAACAAAAGCCATTGATTCCAAGTTGCGTTTCGCTGAGGCTAACATTATTCGATTGCGTTGCGCGGAAGGCATATAACTCCTAAATAAAATAAATTATAATTAAATTAATAATTTTAAACAGATTATTTAAATTAAATATAAATTTTTGCCTTCTCACTTGTTATAACATCCTATAAGTGATAAATCAGCTAGCATCCTTGTTTGTCGATTAAAGGCAAGATTGTGTGGACAATTCATAAATTCTTTAAGGCTCACTCCCACCCAACTCCGCCCACTATAACACGAGCCCAGCTCCTTCAACCAAACATCCAACCAAACAGACAAATTTAACTAAGCATTTTTAATTTAAATTAAACATTTATTAAAATACTTAATTATCTTTTACTCACCTCCGCCGTAGCATACTGTTTTTGGCAAATATGTCTTGACGCCTTCCACGTCGCCCCTCTCTGCACATGTCTGAATTCGGACAGGAACCTATGAATAGGATCCCTTATCATGGTCACATAAAAGTACCGTCTTCTCAGGTTGCCCCCATGGGCCCTACTCAGCTCGTCATCCACACAGCTCGTCAGCTCCGTCCAATCAGCATGCAGTCCACAAATCCATCCCGTTGAAAATCTGCTGAAAAGCCACGAGTCCACATTCTCATTTCTCTGCTCCAACGATTTACCTTTTCAAAAATCAGACCACCCCCGCAAATTAATTATCAACAAATTTACTTTAATTAAAATAACTAATTTAAATTAATTTTTACTCAATGAAGGCCTCGGACACTTGCACCGCTTTCTCCGTTTCCAACAAATGCAAGGCTTCTCCACATCCAAATCCTGAACGATATGTTTCTCGAACGAAGTGCCCCCCGTCTTCTGAATATGAAGGATCACCAGCACATCCGCCCCACTCGCATTGAACCCCACCCCTCCCCCAACCTCCCTAATCGCCCTATAGGTCACCATCCCAACAGGCACTGACCTCGTATTCAATAAATCTAAATCCGACGCCCTCAACATTCCCACCCCCGCACTTCTATCACCACCACTTTGTTGACGATGAGGAGTTTGATGAGGATAACTATCTTGATCACTACTGACAAGGGATGCTCCCCCTCCACCCACGCCTCCCCCTAGTGCTGCTCCCTGTGGGGAGGGAGAAGGTATCTGAATATTTGGTAGATTTTGCCATGGCAATAAATAAAAGAGGAAAAAGACAGTGGCGACACCTATAACTACTGCAGAGGGTACCCTTAAGGTTGCCATGCTACACTTAATTGGCTATTTATTTTCCAGTATCTTTTCGTCGTCGAACAGCTTTCACCAATTTCCCTCCAACTCCCTTTTTCCAGCAACACCATTTTAATTACCATATTTTCTTCATAATCAACACTCGTTCAAAACTTAACTGCTCTCGTCAGCAAAAATAAAATAAAATAAAGTCACGTCTCCTCGTCAGCAACTCGTCATCATCATCTTAAATTACAAGTCTTGTCGAGAGAAGAAGCTGATAAGATAACCGAAGCAGCCATAGTCCTTTTTTTAAACTTTTTTTTATCACCAGTTCATCTTTATCAACTTTAATTTGTTGCAACTAATTTTTAAATGAATGAATGGATTTAACTGACAAGGATTCGGTGTGACTAACTAGAAACAAAACAGCTTAAAAAATACACTAACTAGTGCATTTCGATGCGGAGATT
>JAQFXM010004267.1:0-17628 GCA_034693345.1 Entomobrya multifasciata | reverse complement strand
ATCAACATGTGCAATAAGCTACATGTCCCTATATCTACATGTACGAAAATCAACAAAGTAAAAATCTACATGCTACAAAATCTCCATGTATACAAATCTTCATAGACTGATCCCTGTGACTTATTACAATATTTTGAAAATACTTATAAGCAGTTTGATTTAAGCTTTAACACTTTCCAGGTGTAAGCTGAAGAGAGCAAAACTATTTATACGAGGTTTTTGGGATAGTTTTACTTTTAATATGCGTACATTTTCTGTAAAAGATTGTAATACTTGAGATTGTATGTAAAAATAAATCATGCCGACATAAAGAAACAAAGTGCCGGAAATTATATTAAATGTGTAAGAACGCCAGCTGCGCTATAAAAAATTAATTTATTAGTTAATTAATTATATTTTAAGAAAGTCATTAATGTAAAGTCATTTTATCAAAAAATAAACATTTGTCATTTAAAATTAGCCATATTTCAAAACCTTTTAAGCTTTTGAAACTTTTTAACTTCAGTCTCTTGAAAAAGTTTGATTCAAATGATGTTATCTATCCATTAGCACTAAAATAGGTTATCGTATTTAAATGCGAATTGCCCGTTACTTTTTTAACCCTTTTTTCAAGAGAATGTTACTTTTTTTGCCTTGTTTGTAAAAAACCAAAAATCTTGATTACTTTTTGTCTAGCTGTAATAATTGAGGGAACCAAATTCAAGAATTATGCGTACTCTGTCAAAATATATTTCGATAATGTGTAACCTTTTTGCCGACGCTTTCGTAGAATCATCATTCTCATTTGAACACCTGCGTGCGGGTGTGTGAGCTTGTCATATTTTTTGTACCTTCAAAAGGTGTAGATTAACTTAAGCTTATATCTGAATTGGACTCAACACAAATATTTACAAAGACACTTCAAACTAAATCCACATTAAAAATTAGCCAAGAAGGTTTTCCTCTCAAGGCTATTTGAATGAATACAAACTTTACGGAATGGAGATAATTCGTAATCAGCAATATTAATTTTCTTCATTTAATGACAAACACACATAATGCATATTGTAGGCCATTAATAAACTTAAAATTTTAAAATCAAACTGCTTGTAATTTTTTTCAAAATATGAAATGTAATAAGTCACAGCGATCAGTCCATGAAGATTTTGGTAAATGGAGATTTTGTATCATGTAGATTTTTACTTTGTTGATTTTCGTACATGTAGATATAGGGACATGTAGCTTATTGCACATGTTGATTGTTGTGTGTGTAGCATATTGTCCATGTAGATTGTTGCCAATGTAGCTTTTTTACCCTATGTAGCTTTGTGTTTTTACAGCTTATGCCCGTAAAGCTACTAATACACTTAATTTAATAGTTCGTGTAGGCTATGGACTCCGTCCGAGGCCACGGCCAAAAATTACCCTGTACGGCCATAATAGGCCATGGAGCCTCAAACCCCGTCCACTTTAACTTAACTTAACCTACTTAATATAATAATTTATGCATTTATTGTTGCGTTTAGAATACGCATTTATTTGTGTATAGGCTTAAATTGCCTATACACTTGTTCAATAAAAAAGACTGATGTAAAAAATACATTATACACCTGTCTTTTATTACATCATCATGATCATCATCTCATCTTCTCACTTCGCCATACCTCTCTCACATATTTATAACCCCTTTCCGGTTTACCATTGACAGAAAATCATCTCTCTAGTACTACTTATCATCACTCGGGTCATCATGTGTCTACCAAGAGAGTACGCAGCATTTCAACTAGCGTGGGATAGCACCTCAAAAGCAGATCGTACTAGAGAGAAATTGTTTGCCAGGCTGAAGCAAGAAGAAGTAAGCCTTCAACAATGTGCTAAAGAAGAGGAGGAGCAGCCGCAGAAGTCCGTAGCGTTCCGCTTTCAAGGTCATCAGGACAAGAAGTATGATAGAAGAGGTGGACGACCAAAGAAGGATATGTCTGGGGTTCAGTGTTATAAGTGCAAAGGGTTTGGGCACTTTGCTAGAAATTGCACAGCCCCTGATGATGAGGAAAATGCGAAAACTCATCACTTCAACCAGCGTTCCAAACAAAATCATTTTCAACAACACCCGAAACCACAGGGAAAACATGAACGAAATGGAAGAGCGTTTATGGTAAAGTTCGTGAAGCCAGTAGACGTGTCAGGTATAGCGTCTTTTCAGTCTTCAGAAGTCAAGCCAGTCATGGTTGGTCGCAGTGAGCATCATTTTGTAGAAGCCAAGCCACTTCAAGTGCATCATGATATGAGTGATGATTCATCCTAAGCATCACATCACGAGGGCGTGAGCAGTGATGATGATGATGAAGAATACAAGCCAACCCAAGCCAAACTGCTTGAAAATCATGAATCGAGGACCAAACCTTCGCTATGCATGCATCAGCTTATGAAAGTGATGTGTACTCTGATCAAGAAGAGCAGCCGGCAAGCCAAAGCGATAGTGAAGAGGAACCCTTCTTCGATCGTGCCTATTCTAGTCGTATTGCACCGACATATAAAGGGAAAGATGAATGGGTGAGCGATTCAGGAGCAACCCGCCACGTCTGTGGAGATAAAGCGTGGTTTTCAAGTTTTGAGCGTTTTGCTGATGGAGAAGGTCCAACTGTGCAGCTAGCTGACAACATGACTGTTGTCCCACCAGGAAAAGGTATCATAACAGTGAAGTGTTCTGTTGACAACAAGTGGGTAGAGAGACAGCTGAACGACGTGTGTTATATACCAGGAGGGGCCAATCTGTTCTCAGAGAATAAAATGGCACAGAATGATTTCACTATATTAAGAAACAAAGAGGGTACATATTTTTGGGATGACGTGGAGAATAAGCCAGGTCCAGTAGCCATGTATGATGGTAGTGCGTTATGCAGTTTCGCCCTATGACGGTGCCGATTTATCAAGCCAAAATGAGTAAATTAATGACAAAGGAGTGTTGTGCACGTGTTTGGCACAAACGACTTACCCATGCTTGTTGTGAATGCATTTTGGAGACAGCCCGACGAAAAGCAGCCAAGGGTCTTGATATTGAAGAAGTAAAAGAGAAATTCCAGTGCACGGATTGTGAAGTAGGCAAGCAGCCACGCCAGCCTTTCCCAAGGGTCACTACGGAAGATCATTGGCAACCAGGAGAGAAGATTTAGCTGGCAAGATCACACCACCGTCATTAGGAGGTGCAAATTATTACTTGTTAATCAAGGATCATGCATCTACATATCGTCGTGTGTATTTAATTAGGACAAAAGGAGAAACAACTGAGTATCTGAAAGAGTTCTTTGCGTTTATCGAGCGCAAGACAGGCACTTTAGTTAAAGAGTTTAATTCAGACAATGGATGCGAGTTTGTGAATGGTCAGCTGAAATCATATTTTCGCGAGAAGGGGATATCGCATATCCGTTCAGCACCAAGATGTCCACAAAGCAACTGGAAAATTGAGAGGGACATGTGGACTATCAAGAATAGAGCAAGAACAATGCTTCATGCCGCCGGCTTACCGAAGTCACTTTGGGCGGAAGCAGTGAACGCAACAGTGTATGTGTACAATAGCTTTCTCAGTAATCAAAGTCCCAGAAAGACACCATTTGAAGCAATTTATGCTAGAAAGCCGTCGTTGGCACATTTACGTGTTTTTGGAAGCACAGCATTTGCTTATGACGATCATCCAACAAGAACTACTTTGGATGAGATGAGCAAGAGAGTAATTCTCGTAAGATACTCTGAGAGAGATAGAGTATACCGCTTGTATGACGAAGATGAAGGTACCGTTACAGAGCATCGACATGCTAATTTTTATGAGGAACAACCTGAGGTGGTATGGATCAATTATTAGGAGAGACAAGCAACAATGGGTCAACACCACGGGCAGCAAGTAGAAAAAGAGCAGCAGGCTGAACAGGAGCCACAACCTCAGCCACACACTCCAAGAAAGAAGATAATTCCAGATCCGATTCCAGATGCTGGCTCTAGTGAGGATGAAGATTTTATTCAGCACCACCATCCCCCGCCAGACAATAATCAGTTGTCCAGCCAAGTGGGATGCCAACGAGCTCAGTCGTCCAACCAAGTGCAGTGCCACAGAGCCCAGTCGCCCAACCAAGTGTGATACCACAGAGCTCAATTCCACAGACCCAGCAGATTCGTATTTCTCATGGAAGACAAGATTATGTTGCAAAGATCCGATTGCCAAGAAAGATCTTCGTAATCGTGATACACTTAAGCCACCTGTAAGATTTCAGTCAGTAACAGTTGTGCTTGATCCCAAGACCTACAAGCAAGCTCTCAAATCACCTGAGAAAGTTTTCTGGAAAGGTGCTATGGATGAAGAAATTGAGAGCCAGGAAGTGAATCTAAGTTGGGAAGTTGTGGATAACCCCGGAAATGTTAAACTTCTGGACACAAAGTGGGTGTTCAAGCTTAAGAAGAAAACTTAGTGACGGCACAATCGTTCGTTTCAAAGCTCGTCTTGTTATCAGAGGTTATCTTCAAGAACATGGACTGGATTATGATGAGACCTTTGCATCCGTAGTTCGCTACGAGTCCATTCGACTTTTGTTCAGTTTAGCAGTGTCACTTGAATTGTACATTTAACAGTTCGACGTGAAGACTGCATTTCTTCACGGCATTTTGAGGGAAGATATTTACGTTAAAATACCTGAGGGGTATACAGTGAAAGGTGATAACAAAGTGTTAAAGTTAGAAAAAGCATCTATGGCCTAAAGCAGTCACCTTGCTGCTGGTTTGAGACAATTTCAAAGTTTTTGAATTCCATTGGGCTGACTGCCTTACCTAAGGAGCCATGTGTGTTTGTTGGTGTTTTCAATGGAGCAAAAGTGATTTGTGCAATTTATGTTGACGATGGACTTGTGCTTTCATCGTGCAAAGCAAGTGTTACCAAACTTTTGGACACAATGTCATCGTCATTCGAGATCACGAGAGGGCCACCCATCAAATATGTTGGACTTGAGATTACAAGGGATGGGGAAAGAGGATTAATCTTTATCAAACAACAGCAATATGTAAGAGACATGTTGGAAAGGTTTAACATGGAGGATTGCCATCCTGTAAAGGTACCCATGCAGCCATATACTATTACAGGAGTATTAGGACTAGAGACCTGAAAGGACGTGTTTTTCATTTCACTCTGATTTTATTTTGCTGAATATTTTGTTTAACCGTGTTATGTTGTGATTTGTGACGTAAAAATTACATAGTTTTGATCAGTAATTTGTGATACAGTTTTTTTTGTGATCAGTGATTCTTTCGTACATTTCATTTGTCTCTAGTCCATCTTTGAGTTTTTCTTAATGCATTTGCATTACATATCATTTGCGTGAATTAACTGAGGTTCATCCACTCCAGACCAGACCACCTTACATCCCACTGTGTTTAGAGGGTCCTACTGCTTGCATATTAGTTTCGACTATGCTACTGCTAAATATAGCTTGAATTCGGCTATAAAAATATTGCATTCATTAACCTGTAAGCTGGATCCATTACTTTTCCAAAAATAAGAGGCTATTCTAATTTGTTGCTTGTTGTCACTGTCTAAAATTCATGTTCGTGAGATGGATGGAGATGCTGCCCATTGCCAGACAAGTACGGATGTGTATAAACTTGAGGATCTCATCTACACGGCCAGGTCTGATATTGTAATTCTCACGGAATTATCAGGGGACAGCCCAATTTTCAGAGAGTACCACAATTTTGACAATGAAGACTACTGGTATTTTCTGAAAGACCTGCCTGACGATGTTGAGGAATGCTTCTACGGACCTGACTGTGCTTTGTGTGGACGACTAGCATTTCCTGATGAGGACATCATCAATTATAACAGCGAAAATTTTACCATAATTTTCATGAAGAATGCCGATTTAAAAGACTGAAGGAGACCTGGAAGGTTTTCTACGTTGTGTGTACTGCTTTAGATACTTTCATCGATATAATTGTGTGTTAGAACTAAGTGATAAATGCTATTATAATGCTAGGTTTTCTAAAACGTGGTCGTGCCAAAGGCTGCGTTCCAGGTTTTTCTCCACAAAAATAGTTTGTAAGATGACTGAAAAGTTAAAATTTTACAAATTTTAAGACTGTAGTGTTATTTTTTAAAGCTTTGTATCATCTTAATAATTTTTTATCATTTGACAATGTTTTGAATGTTTTTGTTGAATTTGTATTATTTTTATATGCTACTTTTGTTTTTCTTATGTTTTCAATTGATGTTGGCTGATATTTATGAAAAAAGATAATGTTAAATTTGGTTACGATTTGGTCTGTCGATTTGATTTGGTATGGGATTTTGACTATGCGGATACTTGTTTGTTATGTATGTAGAATGATCAGGAATGTCTGTTAAAATTTCTAATTGTACCACGGCTAAGTGATGTTTAACTGGAACCATATGCATTGTTATTGTACGGAGATATGCCAGTTTTTTACAGTAACACGTTAAATAAATCAATACTCAATACTCAATACAACTGGTTGTCAATACAATCGCCAATTGGTTGGTTCGCTTCTATTTTTGGCAAAGTGCACCCGACCTGAGATCTCTTTTGCCGTTTCAAAGCTTGCACAATTCTCAAGTGGGTATGATGAGACCCATTGGACAGCGGGAAAGAGTATCCTCCGTTATCTGAAGGGTACACTCGAGTTCGGTATCCTTTATGATGAAGAAGAAGATGATGAATTGGTTGGTTAAACTGACGCCAGTTTTGCCGGTTGTCCCCGGTCAACTGGTACTGGTCAACTATTGGATTAGCCATTGCTGTCATCTTACTGATTATTGTCATCATCCTAATGTACCGACGTGGTAGCAAGCCGTTACAAGTACAAGTGACCGCTACACCATTTAGAGGTAATGGAATGTTAGCTATCGAAAACTGAGGTAGTTAATCTCATCAAAAATCAGGCTCTTTTAAGCAGCGTTGTATTTTAATGTTCTAGGTATGATAATTTATAATTTGTTAGAATTTAAGATATTTGTTTCCGTAAAATTTGTTTTTGATAGTTAAGCAATGGATTTATTTAGAAAATTATTTTTCGATTGAGGGAAAGTGTATGTACGTAATAATTATTCATAGTTTATTAGTACTTTTATGGAATATTTCTAAGACTGTATTTTAGTAAAACATGAGTCACGTAAAACATAAGGTTTCCACTACGTGATCAATATCAATGGTCGTGACATAATGGTCCCTGCAAAAGACAAGGGACTACATTTATATTTAAGATAAGAATGTGCATGTCTAAAGTCCATGCACGTACACAGAGTATGCATTGTTCTCGGTTGCAATCTACAATAATTTTTAGAATGTTTGCCGTTCTCTATTCGTCCGCACTTGCGGTTAAAACCCCCAGTTTCTTACTGGATCTATGTATTCTGTACCCCACTGTTACTCTGTTTAGTCACCTCTGTAAGCTCTTAAAATTTGGATACTTATTGTCACTATGCCCGATTGACTAGTGACTTAAATAAACTATGCTTTTATGTAAGTGAGTTTTGTACTATATGTCTTTACTCCGCATACTGCATATATACCAACAAGGATGCCGTACTGCTACATTGCTTTCCACTTCGAATGGAAATAAAGGTGGGGCCGCTGTAGGTAACCGCTTCTGGTTTCCCTATGAGGTTGGGCTTCACATTCATAATTCCGTACACCGAAGATATCAATTTATGCCTTTTAGCAACCACCCAGTCATGATCCGGTAACATTACTCGGTAGTCAACATGCATCAATAAAGGTGATTGTTTATTGGCAGCTGTCAATCCAATGGGAACTCGTGCCTGTATTAAATTAACGAGCGCTCGTTATTACACGCTCGTCGTCCCAAACCCCAAAGATGCAAACATCATTGCAACTCAATGTAATAAAGCTTGTCTGATGAAGCCATAAAGAAACCGGTCGCAAGTACACCGGGCAATGAAACAAAAATTCTTTTAAACTTTCATTTGTGTAGTTAAAAGCATTTCTTTTCGCACTAAAATTTTGTAAAATTCTGATCGTAAAGATTCGTAACAAATTTAGACTGGCTGGGGTTCATACCTTATCATCCTGACTTATAGACAAAACTTGACCTGGACCGAGAAGGGAGGCTAATTCTTCAAGATAACGAATGGTAGCTACACAAAACTTTCTGTTAACATGGTTTCGATGTGCATCGTTAAATGCTCTTTTCAGACGAACCGGTACGGCGTTTATATGTCGTTTGCCCTCCGTTGAGTTGCTCCTTCTTGGAAGCAGGTGATGGTAGACCGCACTTCTTGACAGGTGGTAGACACTGTGTTATCAAATCAAACTATCAATGAAGAATTAGCAATATTTTTATTCAAAGTACCTTAAAACCTTGGGATTTTAGCTCTGCAGACAGATCATCTAAAGACTTTATTGATCTCAAGGCCTCTGACCGGCGCCGGTTATCTGCTGCTGCTCCATAAGCAGCGATATCCACTATTGCTTTGAGCAGGTGAGGTTGATCATCTACACTAATTCTACCTAAGTTCTACCTATGTTCTACCTCTCTTCCTAAGTTTTGATGCCAATGCGGATTTTCTTCTAACACCTTCCTATCAAGTTCTCGCTTACGCTGCTGCCTCTCCCGGTAACGGCGTAGGGTAGTGAGTTTCGGTTCCTTGCTTTTCAATTCACTCTGTTTTGTTGCTAATTCTTTTATTTGATCATCAGATGCAAGCCCAGCATTTTTCTTGTTAGTTAGATAAAGCACATCCTGGGTCAAATTTTGAAATTCCTTCTTTAAGTTATCTTCAATCGGTCTTGGATGCTCTCTAAACCCCAATTATTCCCTTTCCTTCCCCACATCGGCGCCGATGTCTACGGTTGGAATTTGTGGATTGTCGGAAGGCCTTGATTGTAGCGTTACTGGTTTCGGTGTTGGCTTTGGTATGTTGGCCTATGAAAAAAATCAATTCATTAGCTAACTACTCATATTCATACAATTAATGCAAACTGTAAATTTATGAAGTAATTAGTTATCCAATATGCATCCAGTTTTCCTTTTCCCTCTGCTTCTTTCCTCTTGAGCTCCACAATCCTGTCTTTAACATTTCTGGGAAACTGGTCCTGACCGACCGACAGGGTACACGTGAAACAAAATGAAATCAAGCATATAATCCAAACATAAATCTTAAACTCAAATAATGCCTGTTGGAGGTAGGCTATCTCAAATCTACCTTTATAGCATTTTCTGGCGCAGACAAACTAAAAAACGCATGAGTACTGACAAGAAAAGCGCACAAAACCAATAAAAATTTGAATGAAAAGTAATTTTGGAAGAGATTTTACACAAAGAAAAAATTGATAACAAAATTCTCAAAAATATATGAACAAAGAAAAAAATGCATTGGACTAAAAACTCTAAAATCTGGGGGAAAATCTGATAATCAATTTTTGCCTTACTGCTGACACAGTAATATTCTCAGTCAGTGTGTCAAAAATCAATTGCATTGTATATTTTTTATAAGTTACTAAGCACCTAGTGAATAAAAATAAATGGCTTTGGTGGTTGGTAAAAATACCAAAAATTTGCAAGCGTGTGTGCTTGGAATGAAAAAATACTTTGGCTCAAAAAACAGAATATTACGAGAATATCCATTCTTCACTGACTTACAGGTTGGATGACCGACTCGCATGGACATGGCTTGAAAAAGAACAAAAAATTTCTTTTATTGTAAAATAAAATAAATAAATAAATCTTGATATGATGATGAGGAGTTGGGTTGGTAGGGAATGAAAGGTAGAATAAATGGAAGACACGCTTCAGTGCACAAAAGCGTCGTAGTCCAATGCATGGCTTTGTCGTTCAGACAACCTGCAGCTACACTGGCCACTCTCTTCCTTCTTGAAAAGACCAAAAACAGAAAAAAAGGAAGTGGGGGGAGAAGAAAATACCAGCGTCGAAGCGCGGGCGGCCCATTCCGACGCCGCCTTGACGCAGCGAAGACTGGCAAGCTTCAGCCAATGTAACATTTAGGCTTTTCAGCCATAATGAGAGACGCCGGAATTTGATATTGATACTGCTTTTATTATTGCTGTTGACGGAGGTGAGTGAGGGGCGATACCAATACCCAACCGATGATTAACTCAATGGATGGTGGTATTTATATGAATCCCAAATCAGAAAATGTAATTTAGTACAACAGAATTTTGGGGTACTATAAATCTAAATTATGCAAGGTATTAAAATACCCTTCTTATCAAATGCATGATTAGTTACAAATATCTAACTCGTTTAAAACATGACCAAATATGGTAATTTGTTCAAACTAGCAATTGTTACACGACAACTTTGTACTATTTCTAAATTTGATGCTATTATGTGCATAATAATGCAAAAATGCAATCCATATAATGTTATGAAATAACTAAACGTTTGAATAGTTTAAGCATATACATGAAAAATTTTATTCATATTTTAAAAACCACGCATTTGGCCGAAATAGGACGAATTCAGAAGGAATTCGTCGCCAAAGCAGAAAAGTGTAAAAAAAGGCGAATTCGATGTTCCCCAGAAGCGATAATTCATTTTAATTAGGTATTATGCTAAATTATGTAAAACATGGGCTTGCCCATGTTGTGTACCTATTTTTAAACCACGACCTGTTGTAAGCAACAAACAACCTACGAAGAAATCTAGCATTGTTATAAATCATAAAACACTTAAATTATTATTTTCATTCCCCATGTATTGTTATTGTACGGAGATAAGCAAGTTTTTCACAGTAACACGTTAAATAAATCAATACTCAATACTCAATTCGGATAAAATTATTTTTATCGATCACGCCTTCCTACATTACTCAGAAGTACAACATTTTCATCAAAAATATGAGGAAAGTGAGTAAGTGTTATCTTGTGGAGTACATGGAACGTTTTGAGACAGTCCAGGCATATATTCAATTATATTATGTGTCTCGTTTGGACCAGGTGCATGACAAGTTTCTTGCACAAATGTAGCCCCCAGAAGACGAACAAAAGCTTTCATTGGAGGCCCTAAAAATTTACTTACTGATCGTAGAAACGAGAGAATATAAAATAATCCACCTGCTGGCAAAGCTATTCGAACAGTTGTATTGAAGATTGGGTCCGGAGGGCCAATATTCTGACAAATGGATTCACATGTGGCAATACCAGGATAGCAAAGACACCATGGCAGCCTGCAGTATTCTTGGAACACTTTATTTTTTTGTGGTATGCTAGCCAGACCACGTGATTGAATTTTCATCGTTTTCATTTCCAATTCCCAGTCACCTTGCCTAGCAATTAAGGTTCCATTTTCGTCATACGCAAACTGAGGTAGAGGTATCGTACTGTCTTCTCCTTCGGAAACTATTTGCAGTGAAGTTGGAACTAGGCCATTGGAAGTGACTTCCATTGTCACTATAAAATAGGAAACGTTATATCGACCCATTTAAAACTGGTAGCTAGTAAATTTAAACTTGTTCTTACGAATTTGCAGGACCAGTATTTGCAAAACCAATACAACTACATGGTTGAAAACTGAAAAATATCAAGAAAAATTGGCTCTACATCAATAAAGCAAGAAATCACATATTTGAAAGCACCTTCTTACGCATATAAGATTTAATTATAAATAACGATGATAAGAGAATGATTAAGTGATAGATACCTTTTCTTGTTTCTAAAGCCCACGAAAATTCCTTTTTTAAGGTATTCATGTTCCCAATTTTGATTTAACAAGCTCTGGCTTTGACATAACCTTATAGACATTTCTTGGAAATGTAGTTTCAACAAACTAACTGTTTTGTAGCGGAATTTCTGGGCTGTAAAAACAATCCTTTTTGTTTCATAAAATGTGACTTTGTATAATGGAAAAACCTTGTTCCTAGTACAAAAATTCCTCATTTTACATCAATCGACCCTATCGCCAGGCACTAAGGTGTATTGGATTTAAGTTTTAGGAATTAAATTACGGTTTAATGCGTGCATTTTAAATTCATTGATTTCGAGCCTATTGAAAGTCCACATTAAAAGATTAAAGTAACAATTTTGTCTCTGTCCTGAACGTCAGAAAATTTACGCTGTAAACCCCAGTCATGTAAAATACATTTACTTATTTTTTGGAGCAATATCCGAAGTGTATGAATATTAATATCCTAAGTGTAAGTTTTGCCTAAGTGTATGATTTAAGTCTAACAGAAAGGTTCATGGAACTTCTTTTCATGATCCTTGTATTTTTCCATTACCTTTTTTATTCATTCATTTGAAGTTATGTAGAACAAGAGATGATGATGATGACATGAAGTATTTTAACGTGTAAAATAAACTCACTTGACTCAGTATATCAAATCACCCCACGCTGTAGTTTGACGTATTTTATTCCATTGACATTTCCACCACCTCCTCACCATCATCAGCTCATACAAAAACCCTAGTAGTGAGGCGAACCAATCTAGCAGCCACTCTCACATACAAACAACCACAGCACTGTTGGTAGCAGTACAAGTCCAATCCAGTATCCAACTTTACCAAGTTTACCAATTTTAGCCAAGTTTACCAACTTTAGCCAAGTTTACCAACTTTAGCCAAGTTTACCAACTTTACCCAATGTTACCCTATGATCCTAAATTTCTTCAACGCAATGCCAAACCATAATCTCATCCATTCAAGCTATTGTATACTTTATGAACAATATACTTCCACAGAAAAATCAGCTGAATCTGAAGACGAAAGCTTTGAGTCGCCCAGCAGCAAACGATTTATACTAATCTTTTGGCAAGCACGTATAAAAGGCATTGCGGATGACCGTAATATACTAGTCTTTTGGCAAGCACGTATACTACGCATTGCGGATGACCGTAATATACTAGTCTTTTGGCAAGCACGTATACTAGGCATTGCGAATGACTGTAATATACAAATCTTTTGCCAAGCACGTATGTAAGTCAACATCCTTTAAGCTGTCACTGCAACAAACACTGCATAGTGGCTCGTCTCCGCCACAAGCAAACCAACCAGTAACTATAGAAACTATTTATATCCCCCTGGGTCGACCAACGACAAGACTTCGACCAAAAAGATACACTGAGTCATATAGACTCTTTACAAGTAAATGATGACGTAATCCTAGGAGGCGACCTCAACGCTAGAACTGCCAATAGCCCAGATATCCCCCAAGACTTAAAACTAAATCTGGCCGCTCATAGAACCTCCACGGATACAACTGTCGCAAATGGGCAGAACTCTACTAGGGCTAACCAACAACTGGAAATCAACAGCATGATCATTTGCAACGGGAGATCACTCTCTGATCCAAAGGGTGACCCAACCTTTATAAATAGAAATGGCAGCAGCGTTGTCGATTATATCGTAGTTGACCCGAAAACTGCATTGAAGATTACAGATTTTAAAGTCGAAAACACTGCAGCATCAGACCACCAGCCCATAACAATCTCGCTGTCACTGTTTCCCAAACAGAAGCGTTCTACCTCTTTTCATGAAAATCAAAAAACCATACTTCGTTGGAATCTGGACAAAGCAGATGCATTCAAAATGGCAATGCACAAACTACCTACACCTGATCCTAATGATTCAGTAGATGATCAGTACAGGACACTCGCCAACTCAATTAAAAATGCTACAACAAGTAGTGGCCTTACTCAAAAGCTTACATATAACTTTCTAGCCAATCAAGCCTACTTGGAAAAGCATTGCACTAAACTGAAACGAAAATTAAATCAGAGTTTAAGAATCTGCAAACAGTCCGATTTCATTTCTCCATACTTAGACAATTTCCTAGAAAAAACGAAGTCTCTTAACAAAAAAAGAAGTTTGCCCTGTGATATCAGCAAAGAAACATGGGAAGACTTTTATGACTCAGTCTTGCCGACACGAGAAGTAGACAGCACAGTATTCTCTGGTGTCACACCTCCAATGCTAGACCGTCTTATTGACCGCGAAGAAGTACTGTCCTCACTCAAAAATCTGAAGCTGAAAAAAAGCCTCGGCCCTGATAGTATAAGAAATGAATTCCTAAAACATCTCCCGCTCAAATGGACGGAGTCTTTGACAGCTCTCTTCAACACAACTCTCACCAATGAAAATTTCCCTAGTAAACATAGAAGTTGATATGTTGCACAAAAAAGGAGATGTCAAAGATCCCAAAAAATTCTGAAAAGAGGGATATCTTTAATCAACGCAGTGCTGTAACGCCTGACCAGCATCCTAGTACAGGGCCTCGAAAGATATGTGGAAGAAAATGACGTACTGCCGGAAACTCAAGCTGGTTTCAGAAAAGGCAGGGGCTGTGTTGATCACATTTTCACACAAGACGCATCACGAGAAATCTTCCGTACCCGCTGCAAAAACAGAAAACTTCACCTCCTATTTGTTGACTTCGCAAGCGCTTTCGACTCTATCGACCACAGTAAACTTTGTAAGAAACTCAAATCCATCGGCATATCCCCTAAACTGATAAGAATTTTAAAAAGCTTATATGACGTCGCTACCATGAATGTAAGAGCTTCTAATGGTTACACCAAACAAAATGATGTAGCTGAAGGGGTCTTCCAAGGAGAACTGGCAAGCCCACTCCTCTTCTTCTTATATATAAGCGATATTGAAGACGTATACAAGCTATCTGAAATAAATGGCATCCGCGGCATCAATTTAAACCATAATGTCTCTTTCCTTGTACTTGCCTACGCGGACGATATGATCATCCTAGCAGATTCTCCCACTCGACTTCAACGTAAGCTGGAGGTGCTTAACACTTACTGTGAGACCACGGGTCTCACAGTTAACGTCTTAAAAACAAAAATCCTCATCTTTCAGCACCAACATAAATCAACACTGTCTCATACGAATTTTTTTGGACAACAAGAGGTGAAAGTGGTCAAAAACTTCACATATCTAGGGGTCACTTTCTGCACCTGTGGCAAGTTTCATGAACATAGCGCAACGGTGAAGGTCAAGTGTGCAGCGGCTACTAAAGCTCTTTTCAGCATCATTGCCAGAAGCAGAACTATTTATTGGAAAGCGATGATGCGCCTTAAGGACTATATGTTACTGTCTATCCCTCTATATGCATCGGAAGAATGGGGACTGAAAGAAGCACTGCAAGTTGAACAAATCGAGAACTCTTTCATAAGGAAGCTACTTTCTCTTACCAGCTAACTCACCTGGCTATCTCCTGCGATTGGAAACTGGAATTCTTCCAACCACATACCATATTTTACGCCGAACATTGAGCTAGTGGACCAAAGTTCGTAAACACAAAGACTGCCGTCTCACAAATATATGCTTCAACGAACTGCGTAACCTTGACTCCAAACAACCCACACCATCTCCTCTGAACTAGGTTACAAACGTAAAACAAGAAATTATACGGCTAGGAATTCCCTTTGTCGCACATCAGACCATGGCCTTTGACTGGGAATATTTAAACATAGGAGATCTCGTATCGCTACATGTCTACAAAAGTGTACAAGAAGACATTGTGAGTTGCGAAAACTCCAGATACAGCTCCTTTTACCATAATATGAAATCCTCGCACATCCAGGAACAGTATCTATCATTCAAGCTTAGCCTGCAACTCAAAAGAACGTTTTGCCATATGCGTCTCCATGCTGATAGGCTGACATTTCTAAACCTTTACATCACCCACACTATATAAATTTACCCCATTATGAGATGCCCTTTGTGTGGACTAGGAAATGACGATCTATTCCATGCTTTAGTCATTTGTAAGCATTACGAACGTGTCAGACCGAAAACAGCGCACATAATACATTCTAGTCTGCATATCCACAAACTCTTCAGTTCCTACGATGTTGAATTCGTCAAATCTACCTCCAATGCTCATATTTCGCTTCTGAAACGTAGAAACTTCCTACTCGGAGATTGAATTTCCTTTACCCAATATTACTCTAAACCCAATCATGTGTGATGAGCACTGGCACAGATTAATGCTCGTGTTATTAAAATTGTTTATGTTCTTGTGTATACACATAAACCCTTAAAATTTCTTCATTTTATCAAATACCATACTATATATAACCAAACAATTTCTTTGTAATCTAACCAAACCTCGACTTACTTTATATAACCCAACACTTTCTTTGAAACCTAACCAAACTGAACATAGTCCAACACTTTCTTGTAAACCTAGCCAAACCTTACCTTACTAAACATAAACCAACACTTTCTTTAAAACCTAACATAATTTAACATAACCCAACATGTTAGTCGAAACAACCTCAATGATCATTGTCTTATTATTTAAAATAAAACCGAAACTATATAATTTTCAACTGTGGAGGAATTTGTCAAGGGAGGAATTTGTCAAGGGAGGAATATAGTCGGGGAGGAATCAACATGGGGAGGAATATAGTTGGGGAGGAATTCACATGAAGAGAAATGCAGTCGGGGAGGAATTCACCCCGGGAGGAATTCGCCTGTAACGGAACCCATACATCCATTAAACTATATTTATAATAGTTTTTGCAGTTGGAAAAAAATAACAAAACTCACTTAAGCTGGATTTCAGTCCCCAACTACACCGTTCCTAGCAGTGAATCGGTCTTTTAATTCGATATGGACCTCTCTAATCCTTTTTGTGCCCGCAGGCAGACGTAGCAAGAAAACGACAATAACAGAAGATATGTGATTGGATGACTTGCTAACAGACTGCCACCAACTTCATGTCTCAATCAATAAGATGATAGAAGCCTATAATAATGTCCAGAAAGAAATCTCCCCCTTGGATTGTAAAGAGGATAATGCAACGACAAAATATGGGTTCTTCTCTGCCAGCCAACACGCTGCAGCCCATTCCGAGTTGCTACACCGAAAAGTTTCCACCTCGATTATGTAATTCTATTTGCAGTTAGTATATCTATCATAAGCTGTGTCAAAGCAACTTTTGTGTCAGTGCCAGTAGATAAATTATCTCGGTGCTTAGGATGCATCATTTACGTACACAAGCCAGTTGTGGAAACTGCTTTCTTAAATTGTCCCTCCCATTTCCTTAGTGACATCTTTTCTTTCAAATTATCGAATTCCAACTTGTGAATCAGTTCAAGCCATTCTTTCATAAAATACCAGCATAAGTTGCGTCCTCTCTTTGTAGCTAAGGAATTAAATAATAAGTGAAATGAATTTTGATGTTTGTATGGAGCAAGGCGTGATATGGCATATAAAAGTGCAATAATTTACAGTTAACTACCTTGTTAAGCGAAATGTAATCAGCGAATCATCTTTAATTAGTTTTACACTGGTAGTATTTGAAATATAGGCTCTAACAATAAATTGAGGAAGTTTTGGCAACCGGAATGATGCAGCTTGTGCTTTGATGACCTGCATGACATTCCACTAAGATCCTTTCAACTTACTCTATTGTCACACGATATAAACTTAGTAGTGACCTTTCTGATATCCCAGATCGCGACAAAAAAATCCAAATATTTTATTTTGGCCTTCCAGAAATCATTACATCGTCTTGGCTTGATTTATTGATCTCCATTACTTATGTCACCTCGTTCTTCTGGAATATATTGTGGATGCTACGGTGGCGGTTTTTTATTGATTCATAGTCATTTTGTCGACAATTTAAAGGTCAAACGAGTCCAACGAGAAAAATGTA
>JAQFXM010004266.1:0-17630 GCA_034693345.1 Entomobrya multifasciata | reverse complement strand
ACTCATTCCTGCGAATGCTAAAGAAAGAGGTGATCATTGTTGATCAAGGTGTTGCTAGTAAAAATGCAACGAACGATGATGATAGTGATCAAGTTAGTGGAAACAAAAGGGTTTCACTTTTAGCCACTCGGCTTCAGGCTGACTTTTTGGCTTCGCAAACATTCATCCGGGAGTCATTTTCGTTGATGACTAGATCAACTAGAAGTCATGATGTCAATATTGAGCAGCGCAGCGAAAAGTTGGGGGATGAGCAGGACTCTGTTCTAGAGTATAATTCTGATAGTGAGCTAACCTTTCGAAGCAGAAATGTAAAAAAGAGACCAAGGATTCCTAGGTCAAGAAATGTCTCTGAAAGCTTGGATGTTGTAGCGCCTTCAGATACAACTGTTGTACAAGTCGATTTTCCAAATGGAACACAGTTTCTTGAAATGTGCTGGATTTAATTTCTTGTCGTAAATAAAGTCTAATTTAAATGTTCAAGCATTGTTTGAATTTAAGTGACGGATGAAAAAAATAAAAACGCATAAAAATCAAGATTTAAATATTGTTGACTTTTACTTTTGAAAGTATTATTTTACCAATGGTAGAGACACAGCTCAAAATAGTATATTAGCAAACGAAACAAGAAACAATGTGCTGAAACCAGTCAGCAACATTTAGGTATGATTGGAGTAAAATATGACTAGGACTTGGAGGGGGTTTTTATGTTCGCACTTGTGAAGTGCACACTCGACTAGGTTTCACAGTAATTTGCGGATTTCTGGTAGTTTAACCAACATATCCGTATCCATAACCTGGCCATCCAGCGATAAACTTGTATCCGAAGTCATAATGGGGATTCTTCCATCCCCAACCCTTTAAAATCAAAATGTACATAATGAAATGAGATATTACTGTAAGTCTTAAATATTACAAAATGTAAGCCTGCTTGCTTACCCAGTGACCGACGCCACCATATCCGACTCCGTGACCTCCATAACCATAATGGCCATGTCCATGATGAAGTCCGTGGTGGTGGCCATGTCCGTGGTGGTGCCCATGTCCATGGTGGTGACCATGCCCATGATGATGATGACCAGCAGCCTCTTGAAGATCGGCTTTGACTTCTTTCTTTTCTTCAGCGAGTGCAATTGCGACCAGCGCCAGTGTGAGGATGACAATAGCCTGAAAACGTAATTTATGATTTTCAAATATTCGCAAAAGTTTAGCGGTTGGGAGTTATGTAGCATAAAGCACTTCACTTACAATGTATTTCGCCATTTTGTTTAAAGTTGACACGTAACAAAAAGATGGAAACTTCTTAACACTCAAAAGATAACTGACTTAACAAATTAACTTGTGTTGCTTATTTATAGCCCACATGGTGCAAATATAGTCATCATAGCCAACTATGATATCAATACGTATAAGTGTAGTATTCTATTGTAAAAAAATTGTTGATTGTGGGAGGTAAATTTTTCTATGAATTTAGGGTATTAAAAATTCATTTAGTTAATTTAAATCTTTTAAATTGGGTCGAACCAAAAACTATATTTCAGCATATTTAATTTGTATAAAGCCAAATCTAAAGTAGGCAACTTTTTAACATGAAGGTGTGTTTAGAAGCCAAGCCAATCATAATCAATATACTTCCTCGACATACGTCGTTTCCTTTAATGTAGGAATGAAAAGGGCTAATATGGGTGATAAATGGCTTGATTACCACTTTGCTTCACCTAACCTTTTTGTTTTTATCTAAATTTTGGCTGATCTAATTTTTGAACCCTGTAATTTGTTGAGTTATGAACATTTTTAGCATAACATGCTGTGCATCAAAACTGTAAATTTTTGTAATTGCCGAGCACGAGCACTGTGCACACAAAGTTTTTTTAAAGCCATACCATGATTAATTGTGATAATGACAGGTATACAACTAGAATTTGACTTATCATGACTCATGACTCTCTGACTGTCTTGATTATAGGAAGATATAGGCAGATTTAGAATTTAGACGAGCTTTTATCGTAAACTGTATCTAAGCACAGGATGCTATCGATTTCATAGCTAGTCAGTCAGATTTCATCTAGTCAGTCAGTTAGTCCGTCATCTTTACTTCCTTTATATTGTGCCAGTTACATAAATATTTTTGTTTAAAAAATATAAATGTTTAAACAATTTGTTATATTTTTTCTTTTGCAGATAAGTTTTTCATGCAATAAATAGAACAAATGATAATTGAATGAAAATAAATAAATACACAAAAAAACACGAAAAGATTTCTTGATGACTTGTATTTGTAGCTTTTATTATAAATTCTTGCTGGAGTAATATTTATACGTTACGTTATATAATCATTAAATTTTAATCATAATTAATAGTTATTCTAAAGTCACATACATAACTAAATTAATTAAGTAGCTTTTAAGGATATTTTGGGTGCATTTACTGGGATTATAGTATAGCTGTGCAAATTTGCCCAAACTAACAATGAGTAAAACTTAATAGCGAAATTTAGGATTGAGGATATTTCTACATTGAATGCGATGATGATGAACGAGATTTAATTTTAAATTCCACATATAATCTAGAATGCAAAGTTTTAATAATGTTTTCTGTCAATTATTAATTTGATAGTTTTGATTTTGTGAATCTGCCAATGCTTATATCCTGTGGATCTGGAAATTGTGGCCATTTATTTTGAAATCTTTGAAAGTCTTCCTCAGCGCCTGGATATAATATTTTTGTTCACCATCACTTCAACAGTACAAAATCAAGTTGTGTTACAGTTTATAAATCTTATCATCAGCCTTACTTTTATTGTGCATCCTACACACATAACGGAAAAGAGTTCATGCGTTTCAAACAATTACGTAGATGTTTTGACGTGTGTGTGCGTGCAGTGCACATTTTAATTTTTTAACAAAGTAAATGTATCTTAGTTCATAGCTTAACTGATTTATAGACAGCCGTACTTCATGTCTAAATTTTATTCTAAAAGTCAATGCAAAGATATATGAGACGATACGTAGTGTATATGTGTAGGTGTATAGGTATGTATATATTTTAGCAATAATTAACTGCGCGTGTACAAAAAGTACATACTTTATACACACATATTTTAATTATAATATACAAAGATACTAGTATAACAGCACGCATGGCAAATTATTATGAATGTTATATAATTAATACATGATTTAAATTACAATATCTTTTTATACAATCATTTTTATCATAATAGTTTATGTACATCACCGGCTTTGGGCTTTTTAGCAATTTCATTTTTTGTTCATTATGTCAAATGAACTCTACAATTTAATCAATGTACAGTAAACATATTTTTACGTTTAAATCTTACCTTAAGTGAATTAAATTTATAACTTCACACAATTTAATATTTACATTCCTGCATCATTCAATTAGGATGACGTTATTTTGTACAAAATATTTACAATTTTCGTAAGAACTGTACAAGTGGTAGGATTTCATGACTATTACATCCGTAGTACTCACAATTAAGTGTACGTAGTAAAATTTAAATCTAGTGGATAAATAGTTCACAAAATTATGACTACAGAGTAGTATGTATCTTTTTACATTCAAACTGATACTAAAAAAGAGTTAAGTCTTTGCAAATTTTTTTTACATGTACAACCTTACAACAATGTTAAGTAACTATCACTGGTTTGGTTCATCATTCATTATCAATTTTTTAAATATTTTTACACGGACATTTTTACTTGTTTTTTGTGGTCAGATTCAGCCGATTGAGGACCTCTTTGAAAAATGTAAATGCATATTTTCAACTTTTTTTTCTGCAAACAATATTTTGTTAACTTAATTACAGATCAAATGCACCGTTATATGAAATGGTCTATCTCTTGAAGTTTACATAAAAGTCATAAACAACCCATGAAATATATTTTAAACAATCTTAAATGAATAATACACATTTTGAAAAAAATCTATTTACTATCGTAAACTGTAAAGTACACAAATCGTGCATACATAGCATACATAATACACAGACACTGTAATATTATATTTAACATTTATATATGAATGGTACGATTAAGAAAACAATTCATCTCGACACTAAGCTACAAGGTGTTCTGGACGTCATTCCACCGGAAATGAATGTTGATTGAGTGGCTGTTGTCTCTGACTCTGAAGAGGTATCTGTTCGAAAAGTTGTTAGAGAAGTAAAATCGTTTGGGGATGTGGTGGCTGTTGTAATGTTTGCATTACTACAAGTAGAAATTGCAACAGCACTGGATGGTGTACTGTTGTGGGAGGATGTTGAATTGGTTCTTCTATGCCTCCTACTTCTGCTGCTATTAGCTTGTGCTGATGATGATGAAGGTCTTAAGGATCTAATGAAAGGGGATGATTGAAGGACTAGCATAATCTGGAAAACACTGGTAAATGTCAGGAAAGATATCATGCTGGCGGCGATTAGGAGATCACAGGCTTTGAATTGGGAGCTCCCTGATCGAACGGCTTGGGCGCATTGTCCTGCAAAAAACAAAAGATAGATAGGGTGAGTGTTGAAAATATTACGCTATTTCTTTTTTTGCTGTCATAAATATTTGAGGATTTGTAAAGAAATTGGATTGGATAGAAAAAGATCCAGAATTTAATTATGATTCATTGTGTTTACATACCATCAATTGTAAGATTAAATGCCCAAACGCCCTCAATCCCTGGACTGACATTTCTTCGGCAAGACTCACTACTGCTAAACACACGGAGACCGTCATCGGTCTCTTGGTAATTGAAACAGTAGCGTCGAGCTGAGGTTGAGGAGCGGCTGAGTGATGATGCAATGAGGAATCCGGTTCCATTCTCTTCCCAACTTCCGTGACATTCGTAAGCTGCAATAGAAATAAAAAATAAGGAACATGAAAAATATTAAGAGTGATCCCATAATATCATAAAATGTCGTAGCTTTCCACTGGACGGGAAAACTTGCCTTCCCCTTCCAAGGAAGCTTTACACAGTTATGAAATACTGAAGAACAGAAAAAATTAAGTGACCCCTTGGGCCAACTTTTTCTACAAGCAAAAAAAGTACATGGAAATAGCTACTCTTAGATCGTTTAGATTCTTTGAAGACGAAGAAGAATAAAGAAAAAACTTACATCTGATGGGATTATTGGCGGAGCATTTCGAGTGAAATTCCATTGTCGCTTGTTCTCCACAGCCAACCACTAAACTATGAAATCCTCCTTGACCCATTGTGCCGCAAGAGTCCCGTACCACACGACCATCAGTGGATACCCCAGTCGCCATGTATTTTCCAAGATTTGGGCAGCGATTAGACTTTGCCTCTGGATTTACGAGGGTTACGTAAGGCAAAGTTGGTCCCAGGGCGTTTGCCTTGCCACATTCAAAGTCGTCACTCATCTGGTCTGACTTTCGAAGCATTTGAATCTCTGTCACATGCTTGGCTCGTTGGTAAATGTGCATACAGATGTTTTCAGTTTTGCTGGAAAATAACAACAGGAAAGGATGCGTTAAAACTAAATATTCATATTTTTACCAAAAAAGAAAAAAAGCTTTAAAAAGAACCTCATTCACGTGGGAATTCAAGTTTTTGCTTTGTATTTGAAAAAAATCATATTACTGACAAAAGAGAGTACGAGTCATCTGTGAAAATGTAAAACATGTCAAAATGTGGCTGCAGTTCGTTTTGTCGAATTCGTAAAATCGGTGAGCTGAGGGAGACAAGGGATTCGTCGTACCAGTTAGCCCCCGGAAACGGAACGTGCATAAAAAAGTTTTAGCCACATGAGTAATGTAAAAATGAATATCATGAAACCATTATTATAACAAATGACGACGACATGACGAGTTGGCTCAAGCATTTTCCTTCTTTTTGAATTTTTGTAAAGTCTGGATTTGGTTTATAGAAAGCTTATCTGTATATTTCGCTGAAAGAAGGCTCACAAGCGATTTTATATAGACATGCATTTTTGTATACAACTGCAGTAGTGTGTCGTGTGTCTGTTAGTAAAAACTTCAAATCCTTTCATTTCACACACACTTTCCTCCTTTCCCTCTGTTGTGTGCAAGCATTGGAAAAATTTCGAAAGTGCATTTTTCAACTTGAAAGGATCTACATATTATTTCCATGCACATCTCTTCACATCACACAACAGCTGCCATCATTGCATTTTCCAAGTTCACTCACACATGAGCACTTCACGAAACAAGTGCACCCAATGCATGTACGCACCACTTGAGTCGTGAATATGGCTTCAAAACTCTTTTCAAAAAATATTCATATACTTTTTACTACAAGAACATCATATCATCAGTAACAGCAGCAATTTTTTTATATTGACAGCATAGCATCAGCAATAGTCTTCAACCAACTTGGTTTAGAGTTTAGATAGAAGGAAAGGAAAGTGCATTACATTTTACAAAAAAACTAAAAGTATTCAGAAGGAGTCGTCGGTACAATTTTCTCTTGCCTCTCGTTTTATTACTTCAATTGTCAGCAAAAGTGAAAGAAAAAAACTGATGATGCACAACAATGTAAGCAAGCATGCAACATGACGGTTTGTTGGTAATAATGGCTAACAGACAACAGAGAAAAAACGCTTCCTCTCTTTGGTCTGGTTATGAAGACACCGCACGCCATGGCATGGACCGACAATGTCGTGGTATTTATAATGATATTTACACTGACAACCAGCATTGAATACCTACGTTTTTAGTAACAACAAACAATGCAATAAATGGTTTCCCCAGTTCTTTCACTCTTTTCTCATTTTCACAGTGAAATGCATGTTTGTCGTATGTGTGCACTAAATATAATGCCATGCCAGTTGCTTTTCAACACATTCATCTCTAAAACTTTTCAAAGAAAGGGAAAAAGTAAAGGAATAAATGCATCCCATGCACGTCAACCTCATCCATTTCTTCCCTTTCTTCTTTTCATTCTTTTTTTATTTCCTTCTTTCTTTCTTCCACCAACATCCTATTTTATTTTCTCCTCCTTTTACATTTCCTCTCTATTCTCTCTGTTGTCTGTTTAGGGTGTTCTATTGTGTTTTTTCCTGAGCTGTATAAAGTTGAGTAGTTTGTGTGGAAAAGTGAACTTACCAGCCTTGTGTATGTTTAGCTACAATGGCAACATGACGACCCTCCACAATATCCACCCGACTTTGGCAAACAATCCTCGTGCCACCGGTGAAAAGGGATGAGGATAATGATGATGAGGCCGAGAAGAGTCCGCCTGAAGTTCCGGCATTTGTTCCAGCAGCCACCCCAACTGCTCCAATACCTCCAAGACTAATACCAGCAGACCCGCTGCCTAAAAGTGGGAGACCAGAGAGACCCAAGCTGCTGCCGCCACCACTCAGAGAATAATGCCCGGATGAATTCCTCCGGTTGTCTTCCGTGATGTGCATCGTTGAGTTCTTATGATGCATCTTTGCTGACATTTTCCCATCCAGCGTGTGCCAATGGTGGGAAGCCACCCAAGCAGGAAATGCACACTTTCCCTCTGCTTTGTCCACTGTTTTTTTGTCCAGAAAAAGAGAATTTCCAAAGGAAAATGTGGGGATTCGTTTTTCGGGGGTGGTGAAAATGATGATGTACGTGAGCAGTTTGTTGTGCACGTCACATTGATTTTGAAAAAGGAAAAGAGAACAAAACATTTTATTATTAGCATCATCAACATCATCTCTTACTACTTCTACAACAACTTTGTCTTCATCATTCTCTCAACTAGACAGTCACACAAAACGAGACGCATTGCATGGGGACGACACGACAGAAAAAGACATGTTCTAAGCAAAGAATTTTTTAGGCCTATTCTTATCACCAAATCCTCATCAACATCAGCAGGAGACGTTGTTTTCGTGGAGCAGTTTCATTTCATGGAACAAGAAATCGGTGTATAATGGGTCTTATGTGCAGTCATCTTCATCTTGCAAGGTTGCATAACAAAAATTTCCCTTGTTTTCTCAGGGAACAAGAACAATCCTACCATCATTACATTTTCGTACCAAATATCATCATATTTTTCAACCATTTTCATCAACTTTTACGCTTCGTATATATTGTAAAGCCTCGCTACGTTCACCGAACTGCTTCCCACAACTTCCTTGTTTGCAAAACTTAATACACAAAACGGCAAAGGCTGCTGCGTACGCTACGTACTTTCGTTTTCATGAGTAATCATACTCATAATCATTAACGTCATCATCATTCGTATATTATTTCATTTATAACCGCTACTCACTTGTACGCGTTTCAAACATTACATCGTTTTTTGTGTATGCTCAGCTTTGTAAAACGAGGAATAATATGACGAAGGGGACAGTAGTGCAGTTAGCTCGGTTATAACGATGATGCTGATATCAAAACAAACGAAGCGTACTGTAACACACCGACAAAACTGATGACGACGAGACGAGACCCAGTCAGCCACAATGTAAAAATGCATTCGACACCCATAATGCTCCACATTATGACCAGACCAAAATCATGATGATGGTGATCATCACTGTTATTATTTTTATTATCACTATTACCATTATACCGGCATCTACTAGATCAAAAAAAGAAATTATAATTAAAACCAGTCACTGGCACAAGCCCAGAATATAAAATGACCGTAATAATAACCCTGGTTCAAAAACATGTGAACACACACACTACGCATATGACACTTCTTCTTCTGCCAGTTTTGATCGGGTTGTCCGATGTTACTTGTTTGCAAAGTAGCTAGTAATATTATACTTCCTCCCCTAAGAAAACACGCATCAATTTCAGAGTAAACAAGAAGAAGAATAAATTGAGCTTTCCAATATCTTTCTCAGCTCATCATGACTACACTCTCGAGGCATACCTTTTGTACAAGCAACTCCTCGACAATGTCAATAATAAATTGAAACGTGGAGAGAAAGACCGAGTAGCTGCTGCGAGGATGAGGTGATGGTCATTAAATGTGAGAGAAAGTAAATTTTCCTCTATTTTCAATGCGTGTTGTATATGTATTGTAAAAGGCTTCAAGACAAGCCTCATCTTCTGGTCTGGTGTGATGATGATGATGGTGGTGTATCGTCGACAGATCTTATTGTGAATGTAATAATAATGGAAATCTCCAGCAAGTAAAATAGTCCTTTTCTTTTCTGTAGTCAGCTCCAACTTTAGCTCCTGTAAAGCCTTCGCATAATCCTGGACTTTGGTGGACTACTACCACCATCCCCATACAATAATGTAGAGCGTAGAATTACATACCTACATTTGTCTGTACTGCTCGCTACACTCATCGACTCATCCAAAGAAAGAACTTTGTTCATTATTGCTTCTCCCATTACGAGGATTATCATGATCGTTATTATTTTCATTTATTCACCTTGCTGACTCCTTTCGCAAAGCCTATGCTTTACTAACCAAGAAGTATTAGAAGAGCTAAAATCTTGATGTGAAAAATGTATAGCCGTAAACTCACCTACCCACCTCTATGTTCTTTCTGTGCAATGAAATTCATTCTCTTATTTTCTGCAGAGAGAAATGACTGGTCTTTCGCCGCCGTGCGAGTAATAATAATTGCACTTGTGTATGAAATGGGTTGGAGGAGTTAAGATAAGAACAATAAAAGTGTTTTTCTAAGTTTCTCCGCTATTTATATTTTATACTTTGATTATCATCATCATCGCTTATATAATGTCTTTATGTTATCTACATCCGGTGGGTCACAATCACAATAGCCCATAATATACCGCCAAGACCAAAGTATCAAGTAAACTGAGCAGAAGAAAATGATGACGATGATTATGATCATCATCGCTACAATACTACCGCGTACCTCCCCATACTTCAATTTCTTCTTCCTTTTATATTAAACCTTACATGCTATGAGTCTTCGTTTTGTGTGTACTGTTTTTTTTGCGTCTACGCACCAAAATAGATTATTGTTCCTGCTATTATTTCTGGTGTGCACACACCACCCATCAAAATTTATTAACTTTTTATGAAAGATAGATATAAAGAAACAATACAAACCTTTGGAGAAGGTGAGCGTACGCGCTCCTTCCGTGGAGGAGGCAACTCCAGTGCAAGTGGCATCTCCAGACATGGCCACAGTATATCCTCCATGACCACTCTTGGTTTTCTCGTAGATGAAACATCGATAACTTTCCTCGTTCGTTGGAATTGTTCGTTCTCGAGTCAATTTGCCAACTAGGTAATGGTGCGAGCCTTCCTTCCATTGGGCAAGACACTGCAGCTCCTCAGCTAAAAATAAAGAAAAAACAGCACTTTTTTATTACCAATAAAAAATGAAAAGATGCAAGCATTTATATGCAGTCAGTCGTTTAAAACGTTTATTGTAATGCGTTTTAATATCAAAACTTATTATCATTATTACAGCCTGTTTTACATACAGATTGCATAAGCCCCTAATTTAATCCAATTAATTTTCGTTTCAGGTTATCCGAAAACGTCCATCATTCATTCGCTTCGTATAATAGTAATCCAGGCTATTGCGAAGGATATTACCATGCGTGTCTCAGATCACACTTTCGTGTTACAATTTTTTATCCATTTTACTTCACCACACACACATTACATAACTTCGTTACTATTAAACTACATACACGCAGCTGTCGTTCATTTTGCTATTGCACTAAAAAATACAATTTAGATAGAGGGAAGTTCACCTTTGCCTTTGAAAAAATGCATATCTAATATCCGAAATGCGGAGTAGCAGTCTATTCATTTACCTAAAAGATTTTCTTGTACTCTTTGTAATTTACGCCTAGTGACCATGCAATTATGATTACACCATTTTCCTTCACTGCCTCTCTTTCCTTTCTGTTATCCGTGTGTCTCGTCAAAGGGCTATTATTATTATCATTTATCTAATTCAGCAGGATATTTAGGCAATATCATCGCTGCTAATCACACGAGGAAAGTGTATAAAAAAAAGAAGAAAACGCTTTTTCGTGCTCTCTTATTCTTGCGCAAAATGTTAAGGTGCGTAACGACTTTTGACTGACTGACTACCCGTCTTGCTCCCTTTTATACACACATTCATCTTTGAAACATCCCATCTAATTACATGCTGTCAGAGAAAATCTCCTTTAATGATAGACATCAGCGGGAGCAAATAGCTCATCAGATCTACAAGTCTTTTATGATGATTATTATTAAAATTCGTTTTGTAGGTAGGTGGCTTCTTTTGGCTGCTGGACTGATTCACAAACAGATTGTGACCATATCAAGATGATATTATGATATGCGGCTGCCTTCGACCGAAAAAATAAAATCTTGTGTAGTTTGACACACTTTTTCTTAAAATTGTGCTCTTGCTTCTAGCAACAGCAAAAAGTACAAAGAAAGGGACAATGTAAACGTGATAGAATTGCCAAGGGCAAAGTGGAAAAATCATTTTTTACAAAAGTACATACAACACAACTACATTGTCCATTCATTTAAACCCTTTGCACTACAGCCGTTTTCAGAGAAGTTTCTTTTCTCTTAAAGATATGGAGAATGGACGCAAATTAATTCTTCTCAAATTGCTTTTGAAGGAAGAAGAAAGGAGAAAATGGGCTTTGCACTTTACAAAGTGATATTATTATGCAATGCAATAATATTTCGCTCTCTGTGTTCTTCTTGTGAGTCGCTTCCGTGTACAGACGAATGAATAAAAGTTCGCTTGTGAATTTAAATGGGCAGTAATTGCTTTTACAGAAGTAATTGTTAGAGAAGAGATCACCCAAGCGCAAGGAGTGAGTGGTGGAGAGAAGAAGAGGGCAAAAAGTGAAGAACTTGATAAAAAACCGAATGCTATTTTAGATTGTAGGTATGTATGTAACCAGTGTGTTTTAATAATGAATAGTATAGAAAAGTCCAAATTAAACTATTACATATGTATGTTTAACTAATGTTTTAAGTCAAACTATATTTACGCCGAAATTTTTGCACAACGAACATCTTTCTTTATCCAAACTACTTGGGTGTAAATGGGAATGCTTTTTCTGACCCAATTTTTAGACTTAGATTTTAATGAAAAATGAAAACTAGAATAAGAAAACTCTTTAAATTATCCTATGACCAGGTTTTTGCGATTTTCAGAAGTTTTACCATGAATGCATATGTATGATATTTTGCTTATCTTATCTTCTTCGATATATTTTGTCTTCAAGACAGATAGACATTAGGGTAACCTTTTTACATGTGAAATTTTGAATAAAATAGCATACATAAGAACGAAAGGATTCGCCTTCAATTTTAGGGATCAAATGTTTTGTTATAATAGTTACTTCTGAAGTTATCTATAAAACATTACTTGGAGATGTATTTGTTTCCTGCTACATGACGGAAACAATTATTTTCTCTTTTATGAATCAAATTGTTTATAACCAATCCTTGTATGTTGCATTTGACGATTGCCTACACTACACTATATCTTTTGTCGCTAGTCAGGCATTGTCATTAGTCATATCAAATCAAATACAAATTTGTGCCTACGTATTTTGACTTACGGCCACGGGATTTATATTATCTGTGCTTGCAATTAATAAGAACTTGAAGTGGTATTTCTTGTAATCGCGAAAGTTAACCACAATTCATTCATTCATACACAAAATGTGGTTTTCCAAAGCTCACGTTCAATGACATGTATGTATTAAGTTACATTTTCAGGAATGCGTGATGTCTTTTAAAATACAGAGAATACGATTTTATCAAATTACATGAAAACAATATTTAAAAATATGTCCAGGAAGTTATTGTAAAATAATGTTTTCCTTATTTTCAAACATAATTATAAACCAGTGGACATTCATTCAAATATAACATGCCTTCAGCTCAGATTCAGAAATGCACAGTTGTAAAATACGACAAAACCTAAAAAAATATGTTTGAAAGAAAAGCTACTTGCTGCATTTCTCTGCAAATTCAAGTGGTTATTTTATGTGCTATTGATGTGGTACGCAAATGTTGTTATATTGCATGTATCATCATTCATTTCTAATATATAAATAGTGCATATTTTCTACTTCAAATGCAGGTGGGTGGACTAACACTTGTAGGTCTAGTGGTACATGCATTTTATCCGGCATTAGTTTACATTTGGGAAGTCGAAATTTGTACGTAAGCAAACACTTTAACACATTATTGATCATGTAATATTTATGACAATTAAAATAGAATTAATCATTCTGGCTTTTGATGATTTCATAGATCCGGGATATATTGTGCCTTTTATTTTTGCAGTGGGTGCGTTTATACTTCAAGTACTTCTCGCTGGCATACTGTTTCATGGAGCACGCAAGGTTAGACGATGACGCTTGATGCAATTAATTAAATTGCATGATATTTATTCCAGTTATTTGTCCGTTGATTTTTAACTTGTTATCCTTCAACTTCAATTTTTATGACTTATACAATAACATATAACACTTTAAAACTGATTAAACGGGATTTCATTCACATTGATCACGGATCTTGTTAAAATGATGTTACAAAAATTTAGTAACATGCATAAGTATTGATAACAAGAGCACAAAAAATAATTAATCGTAATCGATTGTGTAAACAGAATAAGAGACTCCTTTGTCGCATCTGGCTACTTGCGTCCACGCTCTTACTTATCCTAAAAATTATCACACTTATCGTGCATCTGGCAACTGGAAATCACGACCACGATGCGGTGACCTATGGGCTGCTAATCGATACATTTTACAAACTTTATCAAACTCCTATCGTTGTATTATTCATGGTACGAGAACTACAAGAGGATGTGGGACAGGTATTACCTGCGTAAACAAAATTTCCACTAGTTTTGTTTGAGTTATGGTATTTAAATCTATGAAAAATCTTAATGATGTGATTTTTGACTCTTTAGATCATGCTTTATAGTAAATCTCAACTGGAAATAGTGTAGCACACTTTGACAAGTAATTTTGATGTTCTATAATTATAAATTACTGATACAAAAATGCATACATTTAATAGAAAAAATAAAAATGAAATGCATAACTATATTTGGTTTGGCTAATTACTTTTATTTAAGTGAAAACATTATTACTCATCATGCATAATTGTTAATAAAATTGGGATGACTAAGGTACATAAATGCGTAACAAATATAAAAAGACATGATGGTGATCGAGATACCAGTTTCTTATCAGTTTCAAAACATGCACTACACCACCAAGCTTTAAAACAAAGTATAAATCTACATCAGCATCGCACCTGAACTAATGATAAGGTACAACATCACATCATTATCACCGCCTACATCAAATGTTAAAATGATGGGTCAAGTTGAATCAATGTTTGGTTAACATGGCATATTACATGCATGAATATTACCTAAATATTGCGCACGCATACAGAAGATAAGCATAGTTCCAGTCAAATAAGCGTCCATTTACGTTGACGCAAGTATTTTAACCAACCAATAGTATAACAAAAGCAACAAAGGAAAGCGGAAGAATATTTAATTGTGTCTGTAGTTTTCACGAGGTAATAACTAGACATTTAATTGTTACCCTACGATCAACTTTTTTCGCAAAAATCAACCATGTTCAATCCCTGCTGCTGTATGTCCCTTCAAAGGGGCACCATCATCTTAGCCATAATTGACGCTGTAAGTTTTGTTTTTAAAATGTAAAACTTCTTTGTACGACTTTCTTCGTTCATATTCATATTTTATAATATAGTAGATATTCACGGGATTCTAAGTGGTTGGGATGTTTGCTTCATGGGAAACTTTTCCTTTGAAAATTTTATAATAAAATTTAGTTTGTAACTCTAATTTGTTGGGCTGATTAGGTTCTCAACGGAATTCTTCTGGCATTTTACACTTTAGCATTAGTTGGACTTATTTTGATTAATCCATCCGATTATGACGAGTACGAAATTACTGAAAAACAAAGTGAGCCATTATTCATATTCTGGAAATAAAATTATTTACACGATCTACCAACCATATCTTTCACATAACTAATCATTAAATTTTAATATTTTCAGAGGTACAAGGAATAGTAGCATGTATAATCGTTCTTCTTGTCTCTATTTGTCAAATCATATTGGCTTGCTATTTGCGACAAGGCGCTAGACAGGTAATATATTTAGCGATTTGTGTGGTTCATTCCTTTGAATGCTGTTACACTTAAAAACTAAGTACCTACTCACAAAATTTCTTTGTTTCGCAGAACGATTCTCAGCGCTGCAGAAGATGGCTATTCATTGCAACAGCACTTTTTGTGGTGGCTCTTATAGGCCTTATTGTGAGTTTGGCTACTTCATCTACCGGAACGGTACTGTATATGATGTCGGGTGTTTTTGGATTGGCCTACAAACTATATGAGATGACTGTAGTATTTAGTTTCATGAAGGAACTTAACAATGGAGGGGGGCTTTCCAACCCCTACTACAGCGGTTAGTGAAATTTTACAATTAAGCTATAATTATAAACTCTTAATAAATTGAGAGAGAAAATATTAAACATTTTCTTCAAATTTTAGGTGCGTGATTTTATTCTGGAATTTTTTGAGTAATCTAAAAGTTACGATGTTACGATCTGTTATTTTACAATTAGTAATTAGTACACACGAATTAAATTTTTAGTTACACAAACTATTTCGCTGTTTAGTTTTATAATTTGTACGTAAACACAGTGATATAAACGTATTGTAAATTTATTCAACCTAATTTAGCACATGTTTGCCAGTGAAATACCAATAGCATATATAATTTATAATTAACCATCAACATTATATACTGTTGACAGTAACTCTTCCGTAAAATCCAGTTACTAATGCCTTGCATATGGTTGTTTTATGTACAACGAAAACAATTATTTATATTTTATGAAAAAAACCTTCAACTCTTACCCAACTGTAAGTAAGTCGTAATGTTATCTCCCCAATTTCGCATATCAGTCAATAATCCATTGCAAATAATATATGGTGTAGGTTATGTCATCAGTCATCATCAGTTATCACAATAGATGAGTCATGGTCAAGCCAAACTTGAATTTACCATCTAATCAATAATTCATTGTAAACGTAAACAACAACAGGCACCTAAATAATAACCATCTTTGACATACCACTACCATGCAGTGCTAATTGCTAGTATTTTTTTTGAAAATCTGTAATACTTTGGATGGATAAATTTTATTTTGCATTTTTCATTTTAAAATACAACTATTTTAGCTAAAACAGCTTTGACAGCTAAAACTATTTAGGCAAACTTAAGCATAAGCATAGTGTTATGTATTTACGTACTCAAAAAGTGCGATTTTTCAACTTCTGTTTCACTGTATTTCTGTCTTGTTTATGTACACAGTTTGATATCGTCATCATCATAATATAACGCTGATATGCGATTAAAAAAGAAAGAGAAAAAGGCATATACCTATCAAGAACATTGATGGGGGAACAAACGTCCTCCCATACCCATGTCTCCGGGTTCAGGTGGAAATAATTTGTGAATTATTGAAAAGCTTTACACAATTCAAATTCAACAAAATAAACAAAAAGTAAAAGTAATATCAACGCACACTATAAAGAGGCGTGGTTAGTTTCCAATAATGGACGTCCTAATAAATATATCCGACTTTGTCAGAAAGCACGACTATTTTTTATATTTTACGACTACTTCCCATGCATAACGAATAACGCATGAAATTGTAAAAATAAAAGGTAAAGATGAAATGAAAATTTCTACTACATGGTATTTGTAACGTACCTGGTGATTTCTCCTACGGAGGTGCTACTTCAACATTTAAAAATTCTATTTACTCATTTTCATGTGTTCAGGTACACACTTTTTTTTAACACAAAAAGCGTGTAATAAAATATGTAGAAATATTTTGAATTCATTTCTCTAGCAAATTGAGATTACTGAAGGAGGCGTGGGCATTTCTGTCAAAAATCAGTTGATGAACGATCCAGCCTCTGTTTCTTGGAGAGAGGGCTGAAGTGCCAGTGTCACGCCTTGATAGCCGTCTTTCGTGTCAAACGCTCATTTGTTATTACACGACTCTTCATATATTCTGTGTACTTTTATTCTACTACCAACATATTTTACAACTCTGAAACATTTCCAAGAAATTATGTTTACAATTGCAACAATCGCAGAGCAGAAGACCAAAACCTCCTTCTTTTTTCTACACAAATAACAAAAAATGCGTGCATATATCAACTTTCAACTTTATATTATCCAACAATCAAAGAGCTGCAGCAGTACCAACTATTCAAAGTCGGAATCGATGATCTAGATCCACGCACATTTATTGCCACACGCCACCACTGCATTGCTTTTTTATGCCTTTTGGTCTTTGGGGAAAACTTTGTATTTATTATTATTTTTCAGTAGACATTTTGGTCCATGTACATAGGTAAGTCTCGTAATATTTGTCCAACGGAAATATAATACTATTATACTACCACCAGCAGACCACGCGGCAACATAACAATAAACAGTAAATATGGCATAATAAAATGTATTCAGTTCAACTGAAACTTATTTCAGGAGAAACTTAAGGATGTACGGGAGATATGAAAACAAATGTATTCTTATGAACACATAAACAAAACATTCTTTTTAAGTTTATCATAAAGTGCAAATAGTCTGTTGAGCCAATCACGGAATGAGAAAAAAGGCAGAAAA
>JAQFXM010004265.1:0-17630 GCA_034693345.1 Entomobrya multifasciata | reverse complement strand
TCGTCGATTCTGATACAGGATCAACAGCTGATCACAATGGAATCATTTTTTGACCCCAATGACCCCCCTGACCCGAGATATAGGGGTCACATGCATTTTAAATGACATGAACGTACATAAACAAGATAATACGTACATGAACGTCATATACGTACATAAGCGTACACATACGTACATATATACTATACACCTCATGATACGCTGCTTTCGGTAGTTTTTTCTCAGAATTTTACATTCTTCTCGTTACTTTACTTTTCTTAATTTTGTTTTCCAAATTTTTTAGAACTCCAATAATAATTTCTCACCGTGTTAACAAATATTCACAAATGTCTTTTTTGTCTTATTACAAACAGGTCCCCGATCGCGTAGAATAAGGAAAAAAGAAGAAGGAGGAGCAAAGCCGGAACCAGAGGAGAAGAGACCCCGAACTGCATTCACGTCAGAGCAGCTTGCCCGTCTCAAGCAAGAGTTTGATGAAAATCGATACTTGACAGAGAAACGAAGGCAAGATTTGGCTCAGGACTTGAAACTTCACGAAAATCAGATCAAGATTTGGTTTCAGGTAATTAAATTTATAAATTAATTGGGTTTTTTGTAGAATTTTCTCTTGTGTATTTACATTGATTGAGCTGTTCATATTGCCCCAAATAAAACATTACTTGTTGAATTCCATTACTAATATTCTTCATCTTTCCCCTTTTCATATTACTTTATATTAATGATATTAAGAATTGATTTATAATTTTTCATCTCTAATAAACAATCCTCTTTTTTTCCTCTACAGAATAAGCGAGCCAAACTAAAGAAATCCACTGGTCCCCGCAACGGTCTAGCCATGCAACTTATGGCTCAAGGTTTGTACAATCATTCGACTATCCCAGTGGACGAGGATGAGGAAATGCTCTTATAGCTTTAAAATAATTCATTTGGGTGAACTAACTCTTCTGGAAAGTTCTCAATTCCCTTAATACTACTAAGGTAGCCATCCGCTGATATATATACATTAATCGCAAACAATTGGATAGTATATATCCGCATGCAATACATTTTTAGCTTTACGAAATATTCCACTAGTATTCTCAGTTTGTGTATATATTTCACTGCCAGCAAAGCTGATGTTGATCGCAGTTTTCTTTCTCTTAAACGTATCAATACACAATGAAAATTCAAATACACGCTATGACTTCTTGATTTTCAAAATACAAGCTAGACTCGTAACTAAATTGTAAACAGTAAAATGTAGAATAGAAAATAGGTAGAGATACTTGTATTTTGAGATCATAATGCAATAATGATATCAGTTCCATTGAGAAGCAATCGAGAATACGACACAAGCTGCAATAATATGTAATACAATTTAAATTATAGCAGTGACACCCTATTTTAAAGAGCCATTGTTTCCGCCTGTCATGCTCTAAAATCTCAGCTATGCATGTCAAGTAAATTAGTTAGCTGTATGTTAATACAAGTAAATTTTAAATCAGAACATTACGGAAAACTAAAAGAAAATGTATTTTAGCTGCTTCTCCACAAAGTAAATCGTATTCAATATTTATGAGGATTCAATTTCGAAAGTTTATGAAAGTTCGTTGAACAACCAGTCGCGGATTTCTTAGTGACTCCTTTACAAAAAAAACTAAACTCTGAAGTGTCCCGATGATATGTTATATTTTGACTTTAAAATTACTTAATACCAAAATGTTATGAATGTAAATTATTGTTTTCTGTATATGTTATTTAATGGATACATCTAAATGTGTAAGATATATAGTTCCTATTCCTATTGAATGTTATATATGTACATGCCGTGTCAGTGTATATCGTGTTTAGCAAACCTAGTTATAAAATTGTTGCATATATATATCTACAAATATAAATATAGAGCCTTAAATCTAATGTTAAGTTAATTTATAAATATGCAGAGAAACACTGCACATGCAAAACGAACTAATAAATTGACTATAATATACATTATATAGCCAGTGAAATATATACTTGTTGTGGTGTTTCTTGTATGTCATTGTTTTAATCCGATGAAGTGAAGGACTCAACAAACATAATGAAGAAATGTTACATAAACAAAAAAACAGATAATAAAAAATATTTGCTCTCTGTGTATAACCCTTTAAAAAGAGAAAACTTGATTTTGAATGTGGCAGCACTTTTTTCATTAAACATTTTTGGCATAACTTACAAAACAATGGGCTTCATGTTTCATCCAACTACCATGTAAAATGCATACTATGGTAAGCAATAAATTCTAGCACTGGCAGCATTTCGCCTGTTCATAAATGACATGTGACAGTTTTACTCCACTCGAATTCCAATTTACTGAAAAAACTCTATTTTCAGCAAGTTTACAATCCAATTATTTCAAATGCTATTTTTTCTCTTTCTAATCGACCACCACCACGATAGATAAATATGTTTTTGAAAACAAGTTTACTTTTCTACAGAATTGCAGCTTATCATCGAACCCTATTCTTAAAAATAAAAGCACAAAAATGCCATCGGGTAAAAGGAACATTGTCATTATATTTAACTGAAGACATTTCAACTGATGTTCATGCTGGTTATGCATGTAAAAGCTATACTGCTGACTTGACTTGGTTTCGATGACTTTGATAAATCAGTATGAAGAGATTTCGATTAAACATCACGCATAGTTCGGAAGTCCCAAAATTCCCCAGTAATGAAGTCAAGCAGAAAAGGGTTGACGGTGCAAGTTGCATGCATACACACACAAACAACACATTTCGTCATCATGGCTAGCATGAAAGTCAACTTTAGGTTCCTCAAAAAAAGAACGAAAGAACTTATTATTTCTCGTTCTTCCTACACATTTCACATTTTGCTCTTGTTTCAATTTAAAAATATTTTTCTTTTGTTTTTCTTGTATACTTTCACCATTATTATTTTTATGGGAGAACTTTATTCACGTATATACATATACTACATTTAATTTACGGGCATGCATAATAACATAGTTTCATACATGTCGTGCTTGGAGTAAATGCAATAAAACATCAGGAACAACACTGATCGCCACATTCATGAAATTCCAGCCTGTCACCCAAGAGTCCCCAAAAAATCCTTGTCATCATTATATGAGTCCATTTCATTCAAGCCACATCTTTTAGTAGCTTTCTAAATTCATTGTGTGACTTTACACGTATATTAATGTGGATGCATATACCTACAAGATGCCTCCGTGAAAAATAACCTTTTTATGCTTACGCACTCTGTAAACAGCAAATATGCGATCGTGTGTACGTATATGTTAAAGCTTGTATGTTATCTGGGTCTTTGTTGTTGTTCTTGTTTTCCAGAGTTTCATATTTCAGTAACTCTTTTGAAAAGTATTTACTTTACACATTACTTGTCCGCTGTCTGCCTGAAAGCTGTTCCAGAATCCCCCTTTTCTCTTGTGTATAATATGTGTCATCCTCTTGATTTGATCACTGTCATATCATCCTTTCTACCAAAAAAATATGTTATCTATCAGCAATTTAATGTTGGTTTTTTGTAAACTATATTTCCTGTTCATCATTAAATTGAGAAATTTAGATTTATGTAGCTAAAATATAGAGTGTTGGAACAGATACGAGCATGATTTAATTAAGATTGGAAATAGGAGAGAAAGGCAAGTATGTTTGCTTGTTAGTGTATGGCATAATGATGAGCAAATTCCGAGAAATATATTGAAAAAGCATAATACTAGGGATGAGTGTTATGGGTAAAAAATACCATGGCATGTGTGAAAAAGTAAGCGATCCAATTCACTAAATGGATTGAAAATTCTCTTATAGATTGAAATGAATGAAATTAAATCAAAGTCATTTTTCAACTTGTACAGCAAAAGGGGATATCTATCCTGAAAAGTACCCTAAAATGTTTATCTCAATGAGAAAGAGATGAGATGCGATAATAAGTATGAGGCACTTTAGACCTCAAGCTCAACACAGAAGCGTTGTGTTCGTCTGCATTATCCAGTCAATTAATGAATTTTGATTCTACATGCTTCTCAATCAGATTTGAAGTCATGCCTTTCAACCAGCTCATATGCTTTATCTTTTCCCCAGTTAAAAATCTGTTGGGTTCAGTTCAGTATATCCTTTGGGTACAATCACACTTTGGAAACAAAAAAGGTCGAAGCTTGAAGAGTGGATCGGGGGATATAAATAACTTGGTTCACGCGAGACCTTGTTTGAAGTTGATAAATAAATAAAACTAAATAAAGTAGAATAAAATATGTTTGGATACTTGGAGCAAAATGGTTGATTGGCTAGTTGGTTTAAGTGTGTTAGTTTACTCTGTTGTCATATTATTGTCATTTAACAAGTAACTTATTGATCGGATATTTGATTTCATTTTTGTGATGCAATCGACGAAGGCGACAATGTGGGTGATAATGGTCATCACGTTGGTTTTATGTAACGTTATTAGGGACAGCTAACAAAACGGAATGATCAGTTTCAAATACACCAAAGCAAACCACCACCAACAAAGTTTTGATTATGATGGTGATGATGATTACAGTGGAAGTAATCAAATAAAAAAGGAGCACAAAGGGAAAAAAATGAACTGACGACCTGACATTTATTGTTGATATCTGATTAACTTAATGAGCTTGAAATGGAAGAATGGTCAATTTAAAAAGATCAATGGCCATGTTGACTTTTGACCTGATTGAGTATATGATATGATTATGATTAGAGCATGTACTCACCTACGGCATGGCATTCAGGATATTATTTGATGTCGAATGTTTAAAAATAAGCAACGCTAAGTCAATTGATTAAATAAAAGGAAATAATCAACAATGTAACAGGAGCACTGTTGTTTGATTTGATGGCAAAACTAACTTTCTTAACGATACACACATTCCGACCAATTCTGATTTGATAACGGCAGTTATTTCTAGATGATTAGGACGGCAGTGCTTGTCAATTTTCTAGTTGAGCTTACTTTATAATGTGTGTGGTCAGACGAATTCTTTTTCTATTATCAATTTATTACTGCTCGACAATGTATTTTTGTTTTCTTAGAGAAAGGCACAGAAAAAATGCCGATTTTCTCAAAGGAAATTAGGAACAATGTTTAATGAAATGTTTACATTGTTATTCTGCATCACAAAAAATTGGCAACATAAATCTAAAACAAAAACTGGCTTTTATTTCGCAGACGAAAATATTTCTGAAAAATATATGCAAAAATACGGTTAATTTTTTTTACAAGCGCAGACTTATTGTTTTGTGATTAATGCGCAGTTTAGATAAAATTTGCGTTGATTTCACGATAGAACCACTAGTGCGCATTTTCATTCAATCAACAATGTACTGATTTGTATTCAGAAAATTTCTAAGTACAATTTGATGAAATAAAAAATATCAGCAAACTTTAGTCGGGCCGTTCTGTAGGCCTCAATAATCATTATATTTTATTCCTACACACACGCTCGCACTTCTTTTCTTAATGTCCCTGACAGTGTGACAAGAGTAAACTGAAGTGTTTTAAAAAGCGATGCGGTAGGTTATCTGTTGAACAAGATTAAAGTAGCATCAGAACAATAAAAGCATGTATTTTACATTAAGATCTATCCTGTTCAAACAAATTATGCATGTTCTCTTTTTCCCACGGACGAGAATGGCGATGATAATAATGATATGATAATGTTGTGAGTTGTGATGTGGCTGGTGAGTGATAATTCATTAAAACCACAGCAATGTTTAATGCAGAATGACAAAGTTTTGCATTGTTTTCCTGGAGCACATTTTTTGCTATCCTCGATATCGCATATATGGTAGTACGAAATATTTTAAGCACATGATCAAGTCTTTTTATGAATCGTTCCATGAATTTATGACATCGATTTTATGGAAGCAAAATATCTGATATCATTAGTTCTGCAAATTATCGTATTTTTCAACGTATTCCGTTCCATTCGTTAAAAGCTGGTAACGAAAAATATACATTTTAAATGTAAAGTTTCATCTAAAATTCTTCGCTGTGATTTCCCTCTTTAGTAAATACAATTTAAAAGGCATCGGCTTTTGCTCTAGCTTCCTTAACAAGACATTGAACCACTTTTGTAAAACATTCATTTTTCGTTCATTTGTAAACCAAACAAATCTACTACGTTACGTACTTAACTTTCCAACTCCCCTCGTCACTATCACCAAATCAAAGTAAGCACACCGCCAGGACAATATTCAAAAGTATTTATTTTCAAAGAAAATAATCCATCCTTATCGTAAGTAGCAGCAGCGGTCTCTTGAAGTCATCAGCACAAAAAATGAGCTACAATCATCTTGTTGTATCAACTTGTTTGATAATGATAACAAGGGACACACACATCACATCAGTCCAAGCAGACGAAATCAATTGTCTGTAAAAACACCAGAAGAACCAACCTCAATTGGCCAAAAATATCATTACCATCAAAACCGTTTCACTCAATATTGCCATCATATTACCACAATCTATATAAATAGCTGAACATTGTATTGTAATCCTGTTGTTATCAATTGAGCCACACACATGCATATGGATTGTCATCACTTAACAAGATCCCATCACATAAAAAGACGTTTTTTAAACATTTTTTATACGCAGATATCAACAAAATGCGTTGTTCGTCGGAAACAATAATGAAAAAACCGCTAAATAATACATCATATTACAAAAAAACAACTAGTTGCTTATTCAATTCTCTTTAAAAACTCATGATTTTAGTATGCATACATTCTATCAAATGTAATCTTTTTCTCAAGCAAAAAAATATTACGAGCAGAAAAGCGGAACTATCAAAAACACTTAAGATCTTTTGATAACGACTGCCTTATGTATTTTTACCTTATTTTGTCGGTCTGTTCTCTGGTACAATATCGGATTTCTTCTTTCTTCGTGATGACTTGTGATAATATGACTATACACGAACAATCGAGTGTGTGCTTATGCATATGCTATGTACTAATCGTAAGTAATCATTATCATCGTGGCCATATAATATGCCGATCTTGTCGTAAATTGGATTCTCGTTTCGTTTTTTTGTCTTCTTTTTCGTCATCATCATTTTTATTAACTTGCGCCGAGCCAATAAAAACTACCAAGTACCGTGATATTGAAAATTGTTCATCGTAATTTACATGTTTTTCCTCATTGTTTTATTGGAATTTTTGTAGTCTTAAGTGATTTTCTCTATTTTTTCTTACGAAAACATGAGAAAATAATGTTTAAGTACTGACATTAGCATACAAACGAGAAACATGAGCGGCCAATATCTAACGTTTACATATTACAAACCAGACACAAAAAAATCTGATACAATATATTTCAGTTTTCAGCAATAAAATGGAGAAATGCCGACTTTTTTTGTGGGTAAACCTTATATGCACTTTCCTTTCTCCAAGCGTTGTATTACCTCATGGAAGAATAAAACGTTCTTGTTTGTTTCATTTTAGAAGAATTAAGCGATATAAAAGTGACCAAAACATTTCGTGTCCAATGTTCATATTAAACCATAAATATCCGCGTAACAATCATCATGTAATAATGATCCTTGTGTGTGGTGGTATATTGGTGAGTGTGTGAGGTCGGTAAATACATAACGAGTTCAATCATCGCGATTCACAGAAAAATGAACTGTTATTGTTATTACGCAGTGCACAACAAAGATGGCCATTATATACATATACAACTTACCTGAATTATTAGTTTGCATTGAAAAGTAATGATTATTACCCTTTACAAAAGCCCAAACAACAGCTTTAATATACAAGCATGTAGTAAAAGAGCGCTCTGAGACTGAGAACTCTGACATAATATATCAATATGCATTCAAAAGGGTGTCGTTATTACATCGATGATTCGTTGTTTGTCATCTGTCACCATCCATCTTGCTCCATTCACGGTTTTATTACAGGAACATTGCAGTGCAGTGAGCATTCGGCTACTTATTACTAGTTTCACATTCTAACAACTGAGATGAGAACATGCACATAAGTTTTACACACACAGGTAAGGAGGGATCGAACCAAGATGACTCATAAATTTGTCGTTTGAGTTTGGGCGAAATGGAAAGCTCCACTAAAGCTTAACACTATAATATTCCATTCCTATTGTATAAAACTAACCTTACCTTCGCTTTGCATTCGAGTTGCTTGTAAGGCCCGACGCGTCCCTGGCCTTAGCTGAATTTTCCCATCCTTTGCAGTTCAGTGTGCTTGAACCTCAAATAAACTTTCCTGTCGTATATCATAATATAAATAGAGGTGTATTCGGATGTTGTAAAAGAAACAAAAGTGAATTGCAAAATTTTATTGTTTTTATTACACGCGGTATCTTCAGAAGTATTTTATAGGTTTGTGTGCCATGATGATTGCGCTGGAGCAAGCTATTTACCCTACTTGAAAAATTTCGTTGTGAAAACATTCTCACAAATGTGACGATATTATTGGATTTCGGGCATAGTAATTAATTACAGCGGTTCATAGTGTTATTTAAGAATGGCAGCTAGGTAAATGACTAATTTACGGGAAAATAACAATAAGAAAAATCGACGAACTATGGATTTATGTAATTTATATACATTCAATAAGCTTTTGCCTGTAATGTTATCATTATGTTATCATTATATGTTACAATGATATATAAGCGGTGTATACATAAAAATATTTTTACTGATGGTTACTAGAAATTAAAATATACTTAAACAGTGTGCTGTCAAAGTTGATTGAACGTCCCTTGCCTTTCTAAAAATATTTTTTGTGGCCTTGCACAATCAATGTTTAAAAGTTTGGTCGCATTTAATTCGATTCCGAATTAGAAATCATGGTTTAACTGTAATCACCCCACAAATCAATTTCCTAAGTTTCTCATGTCACACACGAATGACACTTATTAGTAAGCGTTGTACTACGTGTACCATGTACACTTAGGATTATGGATAGTAAAACTAAAACACATGTTCAAATAATCAATGATTTTAGTCCTAACTGAAACCCGTATTTAAGATGGAATTATAGCCCATTATAACTTATAATTACTTTAATTGTGACGAGAGACCTCTTTTATTTTCGAATTGAAAAATTATTTTCACTATCCAATTTTCCAATCCAATTTGAACGTTTACTATGTCATCATAGCCAGAATAAATCATTCAAAAATCTATACGATAAAAATTCGTACACTTACAGGCATTATAGATTTTGTTTTACTATTTGTCGCAAAGTACGCCAACTGCATAATTTCCATCATCGTTAGTCCGAATTTTTTTCAGTTAATGTTTTGTAATGTCATGTTATTTCGTAGTGGGCGTTCTTTCTCTTGTTGACGTTTATTACAAATAAATTGCAAATATACCTACTTTCCTACTTTGTATGAATATTCATAATTTTCTCCTTTCCATGCAATTTAATTTCCGTTCGTGCACAAGTTGCCATAAAATGAAAGAAAATCATTTAATGAAAGAAAATCATTTAATGAAAGGTTTTTATCGAAAAGTGCCAAAGTAAAGTATACATGCTTATAAACTCCTTCGTCTTATTTTAATTTAAGTTATTATTAAAAAGATAGTAAAACAGACCGGCTGGTTGCTGCCGAATCGATAATGATACTACAGAAGAACAGCATTCATATAATAATATGCAATGCATCTCTCACCTATTTATAAATCCTCTGATGAGCTGATGTAGACAAGTATCGCAATTCCAGTTAATTGAGTGCTTTCGCCTAAATTATTTTCAAAAACGGTTTCAATTTTGCAATTTATCAAATACATAATTTTCGCTGTCATCGATTTTGCTTTTAAAACCTATAACATTTCTAGCCCAAAATACTGCTCTCAATTTAAGGTTATATGTTAAGCCAAAGAATTGAATAATTTTCGAAACGGGAACGGACATATGTACATAAACGTTTGCTTCCATAAAGTGTCCTTCCTCAAGACTCGTTTTTATCTCGTATCAGTTTTGGTATATATTATCGTAGTAGCAGCAGGAGCATCACATCAGCAACATCATCATTATATTGAAAGGAGAAAATACAACGTGCCACATTATTACTATTATTATAAGGACTGGTACCGATAGATACCTTACACATAATTACACAGCATAACAAGAAGAGCAGTGTATTGCGCGTAAACATTATACTAGACCCAATATCTATTGCCACTTTACCCTTTGAGGCTCGTTTCACTACTGCTCACTGTTCACAATCAGTTATAGTGGTTAAAGGAGAAGGAGATAGATAGATGGATAGATAGAGAGCGGACCACACACGTTGCCACCGCAGATCATCCCGACACTCATTTGTCTGTCAGTGTGACACTAATGCTTCGACGAGTATCCACTCCGTCTTCACCTTTACCGAACTTTGTAATGATGGGCTTTGCATAATATGCAGATATGTGTATACACATATTGACTTTTCGAGCCGTTGCCTTACGTTGCCTTGTTTTGTTGTTGCTTAATACCTTTTTATCCGGATTATCAGTCTGTTTGATTTGCTGCTGTTGCGACTTTTACATGGATTTTCTTTTTTGCCTGTTTATTACAGGCAGATAGATGGATATTCATAAAACGAGAGTAGCTCATTGTTGGCTTGGTATGGCCCAGTATAAACACGCTGTAAAGTGTAAAAACCATTTTTACCATATATATTTTTCAATTTGACCACTTTTCCTCTTTAACGACTCACGTTCTCTTTCTCTTACACCGCAAAATAATACCTTTTTAGTATTCATTCTCATTCATTGTCAGCTGCAGAGCTTAACGAAACCAACATAGTTTTTTTTGGCAATTTTCGTTGGTAGTTTGTGAGTCGAATGGGGAGTACCTTTCTCCTCTTATTGAGTGGTACGCAAACAATGCATGACTGTGCATACGTAATAAATTTTATGCGAAAATATTAAGTAGAAAAATGAAGATTAAGAAAAAACCATACTAGTAGCAAGCATTTTTGCGAAATGAGTGGCTTGTAAAAATATGTAGGACCATTAAGAAAAGAGAGTTAAGCATAAAATATCAAGAATGAATGCTGCTGATAAAGAGATAAATAAAACTAAAAAATCCAGTTCAGTATCCTCGCAAAAATCCAGGAATGTTTTCAGCTGAGGAGGTTGGCTGACCAAGATGATGTCTTGAGGTAAAATTTATAGCTCAACATGGGATAGGTATTATGAATAACGTATTTTAGGCATTATTGTTGGAGATAATTGATGTGATAATGCTTGGATATGTATGAAATCCATGCAAAAGACATATTTCATTATTCACCAACATTGTACAATGTTCGTTTGTAGTAACATCATTATTTCTGTCCTCACATGAATATCTAAATCATTGTTTTTTCGATTGTGTGTAAATAAAATTTACTGAACAGTCGTGTGGTAGTCTTTCTGTTAAAACTATCAGCAGCACAATATTTTCATAATTATCATGTACATTCCGATACTTTGACAAATCAATTATACTATTCTCATTTTACGCCTCTCATCATTTATTTTTGTGAAATATTTTATCACATGATCTTCGTCCTTAGTTGAACCAAAAAATGCATTAATTCTGCAAAATAATTTAGCCTATTTGCTAGGTTGTGTCTTTGATTAGTGTGGAAGAAAGGACGTAATTTTTATCGTCATTTAGTCCTCACCCAAAAAGTATTTTTTGTTTGAGATAAGTCACAAATTAAATTTGCGATAGTAAAAGTTATTACAATGATATCAAATCATAAAAATGAAAGGATTATGATGAAAGTGGAGTGAAAACTGTTGAAGAACTGAGCTATGACGAATGCGTAGTTAGTTAGCTTTTAATTTGGTTTCATAAAAATAATCTTTTAAGTAAAGCAGATCCGAGATCCTTTTAAACTCGTTTACATGTAGCAAGTTTTATGTGAACCATAAAATTTTCGCTCTTGACTTTTTACAGTAGTCGAATACTCTTCTCACGTTATCAATCAAATATCATACATGTAAGTTTTGTATCCGTTGAGAAACTTGATTAATGCAAATTATGAAACTTTTCAAAAACTTTTGTTGTAAAATTGTAATTGAATAAATTGTGTACTTTTGTACTTTGTTTTATTTTACCGAATTCAAAATTTATATGTTGCACCAATTGCGATAATTTCTTTAACAAACCAATTTGCTCATTTATTTGTTCAGTATTCATCACGATGCTATTTTGTGTTCATTATGCATATTTTTGGTGGCTCACATTTATCGCTCTTATTTTTGTGTGTATGCTGCCGTATGCACGTGTTCAATTTTCCCAAATTGCTCGAAATTATTCATGCTTAATTCAATCTTCAAGTCTGATATATCCATAAAACTACTATTAATCAGTCGACTCTCAATCAGTCACTAAAAAAAGTAATAAACTAGAAAAAAATGCCATAAAACTTTTTTCTAATGAAAATCAAGTTAAAAGTAGAACAACTATCAAAGCACCCAAACAAAAGGCTTTTTTGTTTAGCGTCAGGTCACAGCTCTTGTGCTACAGTTTTTAGTTTTTATTCTCTAAAACATTATTACTTCACCCATTCGTACTACAGCGCAACTCAAAATTTTATGTAAATTTGATCATTTATGGTGTTTGCAGCCAGTTATTAGCATACAAGAAAGCCTATCCGTGGTAATAATTGAGCATGAAAGCATATTAAACCCTTTATTTTTTTGAAAGCTGAAAACACCCATCACACTGTCGTCATCATCAACATACCTTACAATTTTATACAACAGGATAATGAATTCGCATGACATGACACTTGGTGCACGAAAAATCAGGTGCTTAGGTGGCACTATTTCATTTCAGTACATGTAAATGCATGGGAAAAAAGTAAGGCGTCATTACTACCATGCTATTTATCCATTTAGGAGCGACATACTATAAATTAACACACCACTGGACAAGCCACTGGTGTTGGTAATAATCGAATTCCAAAAAAATAGTTAACTTGGCACTATTCACTGTTCTAGAATTCCATCCCATCGAGCAAAATTATTATATTTATTCACCATTTTCATTAATCTATGCATAGGAATTTGGAATGTGTGATGATGACGATGAGTGGTGTGGTGTGAGTGTTTTTTGTTCCGCCATACACATGGCAGCTGGCGACACGACCCACTCATCGTAAAAATGTGAAGTATGTAAAATTAATATTTTTTTGATGAACTTTGATGATTGTTTTTATATACGTAAATACATGCATTCCTTCTAGCCAAAGTAAATGAATAAGAGCGCATTTTTTGGGAAAGGTTTTTTCTAATGCATAAACCGAAAACACTTGCTATTACAACTACCGCCACCTCACAGCCAACCGGAAGTAGTGGTAGTAATAAAAATGTTGTATACTATAATCCGGTTAATATTACCAGAGAATCGTGTGTAATGATAGGCATTTCAAAAAAATCTTATCGCCAACTTACCTTGAATATGCCAAACCATAAGAAAGAAAAAATGGAAGCAATACAAGATTTTTTAGGAAAAAGGTTTTTCTGGACATGCACAAGTAGTTTATTGCCAAGAAGTAGAGAGTTTTGTGCATACACACCTTTTTATTTTTTACGTTCGCTTTCGTTTTTTGTGGTTTATTAAATAGGTTTATTTATCATCGTTGGTGAGTGGGTATTATGGGAATTGAGAGTTATTTATAGGTTTAATAAAGCACAAGGAAAAAGTGAAAGATATATTCTTGTTGCTTTGCTGTACGGCTAGATTCTTCTTTTTTCTGCAATGTTCTGGTTGTAACTCATTTAATACAGCGACAAGGCATGCAATTGAGATCTATAGTTAAAAACTCCAGAGATCAAAACCTTTCATGTCTGAATACAAAAACGATATTTACTGCAGTGCAGTGCTCTGCTCTCAATAAGTCTCACCGACTCACCACCGTCATTGTATGTATCGCACACAAAAATAGTAATTGAATCAAACAGAAGTATCAAAACTACACAGTTGGAAAATAGAAGTGATTGCTACGTAGGTTTTCTGAGCGAAACGGGCTATTAGGCAGCTCCCATCACTAAAAACAAGGAACGGACAAAACCAGGGACGTAGTAAAGTGCTATCGCGCGTTCGTAATGGTTCGTAACAAGTATTTTTAGAAAATAAAATGAAATGAAAGGATTTTTAACAAGGATCGCATGCAAGTAATAACTGAGTTGAAGGAATTAATTATCTCCCACCCATTTCAACCCGTCGGTATTTCCTATAGAATATTATCATCATCATCACCATCCTTTATATTTATTGCTGTAATATTTATATTTCGAAACATAGTCATGTCATATTATTACACTAGACACTCTAGCAGCGCAGCGTAAGCGCCCAGACCAAGTTATTGTAAAATTGTACGTGTGAGAAAATTGCATATGGAGCGTTTTCATAAGAAAGCAAGTGATTATGTTTTACGTGCCAATAACTGCTCTTTAAATTCTATAAATACATTTTAGATTTCTTTATGAATTCTCTAAAGTGTAAGAATAATAACATAATACACTACTCGTCACATGCAAAAATATTCCTTTACATAATATGTATATGTAGTAAAGTAAAAAGAGTAAGTTGTTACTTTACATTAACCATCAAAACAACTTAAAGTCCAGAGCCAACCACTGAAAGGCAGAAAGGGGGAATGCTGGGAGTTACGTTGCGTTGCAATAATATCAGGTAGCCATTTTAGTGCTTGCTCAGAAAATACTATAATATGTACTCGTAAAAATTACTCTTTCGCGTTTTTTCATAGGCCACATTCAGACAGTGCCATTCTTTTCTCGTTAAAATATTTGCAGCAGCACCTTTTAAACTTAATTTAAGTATCGCATCGGCAAAGCTTTTTTATTCAGAAAAAAACTGAAATTGAAATGAAAGCTTTACATTATAATTTGACATGCACGCATGGTAAGGTACAAAAAGGTACAATATGATCGGGTGATACAGTATTGTACCGGTGCCACCGACCGTTACTGCCACTGCACAATGATGTTATATTATTAAAAGTATTATGAAAAAATTGAGCAAAGTAAGAACTATTATGAACAAAGGAAGGGTAAATAATCCTTCATGATCTCCACCATCCAACTTAATCCACATCATCATCATTATTAATATTATTATCGACAATGAGTATACTAAAAGCTAGAATAATATAGCAATACAAACTCATAGTACTTTACGTAGGTGTGAGGTTTGGCGCATGATTGCCACCTTGGAAGAAGCTGGTTTCAGGGAGCCCGAAAGGTGTAATTATCGTTGTGTGATTATAACACATGGAAAAGCTTTTTGTTGAAGCTACAGCTACATCACATTATAATAGCTATGTGTGCAACAAAGAAAAGAAAATTTGATGCAGCTAGAGCTAACTGCATAAACGTAAGTGCAGAGCATATCACTTTTTTGTTTGATGATGAGACTGATGTTGTTTTATGATAATGATGAATAGCGTCATAACTTAAATGATATTATTGCTTGGATAGTAACTTTATATGCCTGATGGTGGCACTGATATGATGCACCGATTTAATCGGCATTTTCACCACATACGCGTACTAATCATTAAAGTAATAAGGGTTACCTTGAATGAAGAAAAGCAGATGTTGACGGATGGACGGAAGAGAAACACGATCAAAATCAGTTATAAAAATTATAACTACGCGTGTGCTAGACTAGGACTAGACACTAGACAGATAATTTTTCGGACATACTAGAATGTAGTTGCAAAATGTTTTACAACCGAGAAAACTGACGACTATAATTTTCTTTAAATGTAATAAATAATTAGCAAATAACTCTCAATAAAATCAATCTTAATGAGCACCAAGTTTGCTTGATTTCTTATATTCAATTAACGGAATTGATAGCTCTTTTCCCGATATGCAATGCTCAATATTGTTTACGAATCATATAACTTTTTAATTTGATTTAATTAATGTAACTGGGTTGTATTTCATAATTTTTTGTGACATGATTACTCATGAGGATAAATTCTTTTTATGGTTCATTATGAGTGCATATTTGTTTATTCTTTAATTTTTAAAATAATCAAAAGGAAACTGATAAAAGAACAACAATTCATTAAGACAACATTTATCTAACAAGTACCAGTACTACTACGCTAATGACTTGTAGCATGTCTATCGTTTTCTTGATTAGGTAAAAGCTAAATATGCCGCCAGACCCAACCGACAAAAATCAAACAATCTAAATTTCAAACATTACGATTAGCAGCGAAGAGTTGATGTTGATAAAAGTTTGTACTCTCTTGAGTAGTTGCACAAGTCATTAGAACAACTAATGTGCAAACTTGCATTACTAGCTCAAATAAGTAAACCTAAATAACTTTACCTGATTGATATACACTTTTCAAAATCCAATTGTTGGACACAAATACAATATACATGTGTATTACTGCAAATAATGGTCAAATTCAGTAAAAATTCATAGGTAGAATATTCTAGTGTCTGTAATATATATATATATATATATACGTCTTTATTGCAGATCAGTCATTAAATGGTGTGACAAATCCAGAATAATTGTAATTGTAATTGTTTATCAAAGAGTGAAATAGTTGTACATAGTTCATTTCCTCAATTGCTTGTATTATTATTACAGTAAAAGTGGCCAGAAGCACATTCTGTAGAAGTGAATGTAAAATATTATAATGATCCCAACTAAAATGTTCTCAAAAATGCATAATTTTGTTTTATAAAAAATATTATAAAGTTGAATTCGATAAACGGAAAGCTACAGCCTAGCTTAATGGGAAAGAGGAGCATGTCAAATAAATAGCTGGTAAACCCGTTTAAAAATCAATATTTTTTCGCACTCCCTTTTCTATCCCATTTTCCTCGTCTTCATATCCATAATCGTCTCATCACGCATTGCCACGTAAATGCGTTGTTGCCAATAATGCATAACACATCATATATATGCATACTTAAGTGGTAATAAAATGCAATATCAAACTTAATTTTTTATCTATCTGGTTATCCATCCGTCCTTCTTGATGATGATCTGCAACATCATTTCAATAAAAAAGTATGTATGAAAAAACGTGCATAGCATGAACCTAGCCAATATTACATAGCGAAATAGCGTGTCCACATAGCTAAACTTGGTATTTTCTTACACTCTGCATGTTATTTGTTGCGTTATTATACGTTACGTGCATTTATCCCCTTGTTTCATTTTTTTCTCTATCAGGTGACTAGACTGCGGTAGGTCGTATCAAGAAGCCGCTGAACATGGTAATTTACCTAACTAACTAGCTATTTAATCTCAATCAATGGAACGATGAGTTTTTATACATCTACCTGCTTGAGTATATATAAAAGCGCATAAATCGTATATCAAATATGCACAATGTCCGTGTGCACACCACACCACCACCATAATAAACCTGACAACAGGATATAAGGAACTTGCGACTAATGTGCTCAAAATTTGTTAAAGTAATTATTACTTTTTCAGTAGAAATAAAATAGTTTCCATTTTTACACAAGTTGAATGCCGCTAAAGTGTTTACTTTAGTGATTTGGAATTAGATTTCTGACCTCATGGGATCACTGTGACCCAAAGTGACCCATTATTCGTGATCTACTCAACCTGAGCTTTCGAATG
>JAQFXM010004264.1:0-17632 GCA_034693345.1 Entomobrya multifasciata | reverse complement strand
TACACGTTCCTATTATATCTACTACTATAGTTAGGTTTTCGTATGATTTTATATCTCTCCAACCAATGCTTATACTTGAAGCTTATGCTGCTTAGTTAAAGCAGCATATGCCCAAACACAGTGGTTTGAAACAATTCAAGTGTGAAATTTGTGAGAAATCTTTCCCTCTTCGTGGCAACATGCAGGCGCACATTAAAACATTTCATAGTGGCGACAAAGAACAGTAAAAAATATTTCATTAAGTTCTACTAGAATAAAAGCTGCTTTAACATGACATTTGATATCAATTTCTGCGATGTGGGCAGAAAATTATGATATTATAAAATACACATGTTGTAAGGTAGCACTTGGACCATTTTTATTTTTGAAATCGATGCAAAAAAATAGAAAATTCAAAACCATTTACAGACTTTGATTAAAATGGTGTTGTCATGCTTAAAATAAAATTATTCACTAAAACACTGTATTCAGTACGTAAAAAGCTTTGCATAGATTTTCCGAACAGTAAAAGTTTTTTTCAAATAAGTAATTCTGAATACTTCTAAATGTGTATCGAAATATTGTCAAATGTTGCATTTTTTCTAATTTTTATTATGAATAATGTATTAGTTCTTATCAGCTCTAAATGTTTGTACTGAAATCGCCTTTTTATTGTAATTTTACGTTTCAGTTAGCGTTAAACCAATTGAAGCGACAAGTCTGAGCTTTCACGGTTTTAATTTTTGATAAGAAGTACATATTAAGCCCAAATTATAAACTTTTGGTGTTTATGTGCAATATTTTTATGTTTCAATAAAGTTATGTAAGATTTTTATTGCAGTTGTGTAGTTTTCTTTGATAAGAGTCCTATCAATTCTTCGTTGCACATTCACAGGCCACAATACTTCTGAAGATTCCATAGAAATATTTTTCGCAAACAATTTACAGGGCCGTCGCCTGCATAATGAATGAAAACTTGACACGTCGGGTAAATGAAAGGATTGATAGTTATAATAGATTCAAGGATTGTTATTTTAATATAAAGTACGAAAAGCTTTCTATGAAAAAGTGGTAAGCAATACTTGCTTTGTGACTATTGAAATACTGCATAAATATTATCATATAAGGGTTGGGCATTGATTCTAACACCAAGTATTTGAAAATTAAATAAACAAAATCGGGTTTTGTATCCACACAACGATTTTCCTAGGGCAATGGTTACTTAATCTTTTTGTGCTTATTTTGAGTACATGTTGTATTTTTTTACCTTGTTCATAATGTTTTCATGTTACAAATGTCAATTTATTTCTCTAACTTGTACGATCGAAAGTTGTATTTTTTATTCCGTATTTTCATAATGGCCATAAATTAAAGTGCATTTCAAAGATGCAAAGAAATTTAAAAGCAAACAACGACGAGCATTTAAGTGCTTTTATTTCCATTTGCATTTTGAGTAAAGCCGTAGGTATACGTCAAACGACTATTTTTATGCATTCCTAAAGGAACCAATGAATATACAACAAAAACCGTGTCTTCAGTAATTCCAAAAACCATTTATACGATGCCCATGGATGTTTTAAGGTAGTTAGAGAAAATATCATCACTAATGTTTATAGGCTAAATAAATGCAAAAGCTTTTCATGACTCTAAGGACATGTACATTCATAGTAAAATTTTATACGTAAGCGTCCATTGCACTGCATCGAGTCTACATGAAGGCTATGTATACCATGCAAGTTAAGTTACTTTCTGCCACAGAAGTAGGGAAATGTGTAGAACAAAACATAATTTTCTGTGCATATGCTACCACAGCCAAAAATATTACAACTAAAATAATCTTATGCGCAGAACAACCAAATCCGTATTTACTAAATGCTATTAGGAATTCCTAATATGATTGTCCATGCTTTTAATACAAACAGCATTGCAAGCCGAAAGTGTGCAGCATGGACAAAAAGTTGATGCATGCTAAAAATGCTTACAAGGTTTACCACGTACACACATCGTGCTTCAGTAATATTTACTAGTTCACATGTTTCGGTGTAGCTGTTGGTCTCTTGGTTGTTTGTAAAGTTGTCATCATACTTGATCTCCTCACGCTACACTATGGTGCTGCATATGCCATAGTAGATAAGATTCTTTTATGCGAGATTCTTGTAAAATATTTTTCCCTTGAAATTGATACAAACTAGTTTAAAAAATTTACTCCTTACAAAAAGCATATGCTTTTGTACAGTTTTAGGAGATATTCGTACAACATTGGTAAATGTGTGTGAAAGTAAATATCACAGCACTATCAAATATAAATCCACATAAAGATTTTTTCAAAGGTCATTACCCGACTGCGTACATTTTTGAACAAATACTGTTTACTATTTGAGTGCATGTGAGCCAGATAACTTCAATGCAGGATTTTTTCATTGCAACAGCGTTCTGAGATATTAACCCAGTTCTAAAAAACTTAATCTGTGATCAGATTAGGGTCTACGTGAATCTTTAAACCACTTGACAATTGCAAGGAAATAAGTATTACTAACAATATATTGTCCTACGCATTGCAAAAATTGATAAACAAAGGTTTTGTCAAACAGTTATCAAAAATTAGATATCTGGAAGAATATATCTCAAATCTCAAGTTAAACCCTGTTGTAATAACCACAAATATCACTAATTACCGTGATCATGAACTGAAACGTTTTTAGTTACAATCATATACTATATCTGCTCACTAATAACACCAGTTACGATAGCATATTTGCCTTCAGGTTCCCTTATAGGTTTTCCGTTAAGTGGTAAAATGGTTTCGAAACCATTTATGTGTGTGAAGTGTGAAAAAGGCTATGCTTCAACCAAAGCCTTAAGAGCACACGCTAAAAGTCATGCAGGGATACACCAGTGCGTGTTTTGCAACATAACGTTTTGCAATAATGATCATCTTTTTATGCACTATCGCTCTCATATCAACGAGAAGCCGTATGCATGTGATTTGTGCGATAAATCATTTGCACACATAATTACATTAGAAAATCATATCCGAGCACACGTTGGGTTGAAGCCATATTCTTGCAAAATTTGTCAAAAATCTTTCACTCAAAAAGGCAATCTCAAGACACATCAATTGGTGCATAGTAAAATCAAAGAGTATAAATGTGGTACTTGTGGAAAACTATTTGCACATAAATGTAGCTTGAAAACTCATTTAAATACACACAAGACACAAACATCATTTAAGTGTACTTTATGCAACCAGTTTTTGTCTTCAGCATTTGCTCTGAAACAACACATTCAAGCACATACTGGAGAAAAGCCACATCATTGTAGCTCCTGTAACAAGGCGTTTGCAACGAAAGGTAAACTTTTCAGGCATGAGTATGTGCACAATGGGGTCAAGCGTTTTAGTTGTAAAATATGTGACAAAACATTTGGACAAAACAGTGATTTGAACCAGCATATTCGCGCAGTTCACACTGGTTTGAAGCCTTACACTTGTGAAATATGCAAAAGACCCTTTGCTAAAAGAACTAGTTTGCGTATTCATACAAACTCTGTTCATCTTGGTTTGAGGAATTACAATTGCATTTTGTGCTCCAAACAGTTTTCTTCAAAATGCCATTTAGCAAGACACATGAGGATTCATACCGGTGAAAGGCCATTTAAATGTAATATATGTCACACTGCATTTCAGACATCAACAGCATTGAATGTGCATAAGGTTGCTCTTCATAAGTGAGAAGGCAATTGACTAGTACATTTAAGGTTGGCTATCCCATTTTTGTGAAGCGTCAGTTTCTAATTGAAATAAGGAGGGTGTTAAAATATCTAATTATTTTCGAAATCATTTTAGCAATAAATTTTCGTGTTGTATTAAAAGTTTTAAAAAATACCGCATGTAAGCTTGTAATATATAATGTCGAAACTACATATTATAGACAAAATAATATAATCCGACAATTAATTCAAATCTTAATTGAGAATTTGTAAAGCAATTATTTCAACTTGTAAAAGAAGAGTAAGCTTTGAAATTTGGGCTATTGAGTATTTTTATATATTTTGAACACATGTGCTTTGATTGCACTTGACTTCACTTTTGATTTACAAATATTGGATTAAAGTTCTGTAAAAGAAGATTTTATGTCGTTTTGTAATTAGGTTTGAGTTTAAACTAGAGATGTTTTCTGTATAATTTCGTAATTTGGTATGAATTGTGTATGCATGTTTGGCCACAGGCAAAAGCTTGTGGTTATGTTCTCATTTGAAATGCAAGTGTGATGGATCTGTGTTAGGTTGTTTTCTGCGGTTTGTCTGACTGTTGGGCAGATTTTACCTAATATTATGTTTTTTCGTATTCGAAATTTGTGCCAATTTTTAAAATTCAAATGATTTCTAATGTATTCAAACTCTTTAACTTCGGAATAAAGCAAGAAAATATAATCGTTCCTCAAATATATTAATTTTATGTAGATGAGTTTTATGTGTTTTGGGAAAACTTTGATTAATTATAAATATGAATTTTATACTTTTCAACGATATCTTATTTTCCCATTTTTATTGATACTACTTATCAGTACCAAATTTTTCGTGTTCCAAAAATCCATCCAAGTTAAATAGTCGTAGTTTTGCTGTTTGTTTAATATTCAAATATCTTCAAAAACATTATAGCTCTTAGCAATGTTAAGTAGTTTATCTTAATAAAAAGTAAGTATTAAACTTTACATTCAATTTGTGCTGATGTGTGTCAAATGTCTCCTCTCTTGAAGCAAATAAATATGTGTATAATTCGAGCCATGTGGCGTTGTTTTCCGTGTTTTGGTAAGCCACGCCTTGTTGGATATGACTGCTATTTGTTCTCATTTAAAAACGTATCGTTCCAATAACCTTTTAGATTAAATAAACTTCATATGCAGCAAACAATATCTACCTAGCTGTCTCCCGCAATATGTATGATCATTTGGCACGATAAAAAACAGATTTTGAGAATTTCACTTCCTTAAGTTTAATAATTGCCAATTATATGTTATCGTATAGAAAACAAATTACCTTCATTCAAGAACATTACATAACATCTACATAACCAGCTATTAATTGACGTGCTTAATGTTTCCAGTTTCTTTTTTGTACCAACTTGCGCTTATGCTTTGGCCATAGTGTTATGTGCTATATGTTTGCTTGTATTGCAGGATGCCTTGCACTAATATATTCACCATTGTTGAGACAGGTAATGATATATGAAGCTGCTATTTAATGCTCATGTTGCATAAGGTCTTGGTTTTGTTGGAATTCAATGTTTGGGCCTGCACGGAAGGATGCATTAAACTGTATAATACTTTTTAGCGTGATCTATTTCAGGTTCAGAAGCTTAAGTTAGTAGTATATGTAAAAATTTATTGCTTAAAAATGCGAACAGGGTTAAATGATTAAGCATTTCGAAAAAATAAACATGTAATCAGTCACAAAAACCTTTTATTAACAAAGTGCAGACCAATTTCAAATCATGTCGAATTTTTCATCATTCTTCAAAAAAATCTTACTCCACGGTTGGGGTTTTTAAGAATGTATTTTGAACTAAAACTTTAAGGTTTTCTTCTGTTCTCAAGTTCGTACGTAATACAAGCTATTTTGTAGCAATTTAACATATGTCTCCAAAAACTCTTTTCGAATAGACCCAACAAATTGTAGCTCTACAATTAGCTTTTACACAGCTGAAGGGCACCTGACACTTAAATGGCTTCTCGCCAGTATGAAATCTCATATGAGCAGCTAAATTACCTCTGCCAGCAAAGCGTTTGTCAAACAAAGTACACTTATGTCCTTGATTCCAAGTCGCCGAGCATATATGCATTTTAAAGCGAGATTTTGAATTCCAAATGCTTTACATGTGTCTCCACTTGCCACAATTCCCCAGAGGTCTTTATGTGATATTGTATTACAAAAGTTAGTACCAGCAAGTGGCTTTAACAAAAGAAACCTTATGATAACCAGTGAAAACACACACTGTAACTCACAACTTAAAATCCACATCACACTTTAATTGGAATTCGACATTGGCGAGTCAAGTTAGTGAACACGATTGCTTAATTTTGAATTTTCATTAAAATATAAATTTCTATATGAAGCAAAATAAAAAAAACATTAATTTTTATCCATTGCTACTTTTTATTACCATTACTTATATTTACCATATTTACTTTCCATTTTATTTCAGTGAAATATATTGTTTAATTGATGAAATTCTAGATAATTTTTTCTAGTTACATCAACATAATTTTGGTCGCCAGAATCCCAGTTAGTCAGGATATATTCAATGATTACAAGTGAACAATCGCCAAAATAATAAACATTGTTGTGAATGTTAAACGCTTTACAAATTCCATTGCACCTTATCATCTTTTAAAATGCTAATAAGGCAGCTTATTTAAAATTGAAATATGTTACTGTTTAAGTTGGACCGATATGTTTGGATGACAACTATTTTATATGTATATCATGGGGAAATGCTCTTCATGCTTATGTATGCAATTTAATTGACCATTATTATCAATATTTTAATAGTCCTAAATCAGCAGCTTTTACTGCGAATTAAACGCTAAAAATTTTCTAAGAACGAAATCTTTAAAAACCATGCCATACAGTTTGAATTTAAATTCAAGAAATGATAACTTGTTTAATTTTAATATAATGCTTTGTATACGGGAAAAATTTACACTTGTTTAGCATTTACATTAAAAGTAATGAAAACAATAGAATTAAACTTATATTTTAATTATAGTCTATGTAATATGATAAAGTAGTAAAGAGTTATTTCAAAAATATAATTGACTTAAGAAGCAAACTGCTTGCCTAAATGCAATATTCATTGTACAAATATTAAAGTCTAGTTCTCTGTAACAAAAACATTATATCTATTCAATTAATTATACTATTCATTATTCAGTGCAATTTATTTATCAATGTCATGAGAAATTGTCAGCCATGCATATTTATGTGCAATCATCGTAACATATAATAGAACCACTGCATTATATTGGATGTGAAAAAATAAATGGTTTTTAACAGCCTTTAAAAAAGTCTAACAATCTACTTGATTTTCAAATACTACTTTTTGTTATTTTCTTCCTTTTCCCCATTACTGACATCAAGTATAAAATTAAACAATACTTTTCATGTAAGAGTTTCTTAACATACAATATTCACATAATAAAACCAAACTTTACAGAAAAAACTTTCATTTTGCTGTATCCCAAAAAGTTACTCAACATTTTCTAAGGAAAGTAAGCTAGCTATCAAGTATGATGTAATACAATTACAAGTTATGTAAAAACATGACTTATTTTATATGTTCTTACGGCTTTGAAATAAACTTCGAAACTTTAGGTTATTGTTCTCGGAAATTCCCAAAGTAGTTCGTCAACAATTGATGTAAGCTTGTATATTTTTATTGTAAAACTAATCCGAACGTTCAAAAGTAGTTAAGTTATTTGAGCTGGTTAAGGACATATTGCCTGTATAAATGAAATTTAATTACAAATTGGCTCAATCGCTTGTTGATGAATGAATTTAATATGCCTACGCAAGCTATTTTGCAGAGTAAATCCTTTCATACATACTTCACAGGAGTACGCTTTTTTCCTGCTGTGGCCTGCCTCGTGCCGGATCAAAGCGGATTTGGTAAGAAATTTCTGGTTGCATGCTAGAGATCTTTGCCGCTTCATGTCATTGTGCCTGTCTTCATGCCGTCGTAAGTCAGACGATCTTCCAAAATCTTTGGGACAATACCTGCAGCGGTAAGGTTTCTCTCCAGTATGTGCTTGAATGTGGCTTCTGAGAGCAGCAGCAGATCCTAGAAACCGTTGACACAAACCACATTGAAATAGTGTTTCTGTTTTAAGTGTGTTCAAGTGATTTTTAAAAACATCCCTTCGTGAGAATTCTTGTTTGCAGTAATCGCATTTAAATTCTTTAATTCCACTGTGTACAAACTGATGTTTAACGAGACTACCTTTTTCAGCGAACACTTTCTGGCACACAGTGCATTTAAAGGGCTTTTCTCCAGTTTGTGATTTAACGTGACCGTTTAAACCTCCAAGTTGTGAGAATGACTCATCACACAAATAACATGCGTAAATTTTCTCGTTAGTATGCATGCGATAATGGCGATAAAGAAGGTCAATAGATGCAAATAATTTGTTACAAAATAAACATTGATATTTCCCAAGATGAATGTTTTTGTGTGCGTTTAATGTACTGCGGAAGCTAAAACTTTTTTCACAAGCACCACATTTAAATTTCTTGGTAGACATCTTGGTAGAAATCACCTTCGCCACTTATAACCTGAAATGGTTGATAAAATGTCAACCAAATAATACTGCTACTTGGGATTTTGTGGAATAGAATAGCTGATAAGAAACCAATAATTAATTTTACCATAAATAAAGACCGGTCGTTTTGATTGTGGTTTTGTAACTGAACTCTAGCTTGGTTTTTAAAATTAATTGCTGTGTTGACAAACAAATGAACGTAGAACTACAATCGCCAAGTTTTTAAAATCGGTACTGAAGGGGTTATTGTATAATGAGAAGATACAGCTTAAGAAATCATCATGCCCTGTATGGTCGTATAACTCCAAAATAATTAAATATTGTGGTCAATATTTCATTTAATGACACGATTCTCCTATTTATATGCAATCCTTTGCATGAACCCGCTGACAGCATTGAGTACCCTGTAGAAATATATCAACAAAATTCTACAAAAAGATCCAGCATTCGACTCACTGTGTTTTATCTTTCACGTGAAGTTGAAGCAACGGCTTATTATTCAAAATGCATTTTTTTTCAATTTCAGGAGCATAATATTTTACATACTAAATCCTGCCACCGAAACCAAAATAGGACGCATGCAAGTTAAAACTTATGTGCAGATAGACACGTAGGCATAATTATCTTCATAATACAAATATACATGTGCATGGGTAAGTGCTCTGGTGAAATATGAGAGTCAATCATACAGAAAAGACACATAACATTTATGTTCTTTTAGGCTTTGAGTTATCCCTGGTTTCCAAGTTATCTTCTGACGCAGATACTTTACCATGAATATGGTGCAAGAATAATTCCCAAAAATATTATTTAGCAGTGAGATCGACTTGAACGAATAAACGATGGTGGTGTCATTTCATCTAGAAAACCCCAAAATATCCAAAAGCATAAAAAATATGCAACGATTCCCAACCAAACTTAGAAGTGTATAGCGACAGATATAATTTAACTGTAATAGTGGCGAAACCAATGGTGTGTTTGAAGGCAAAAAAATTGGTCGTTGGTATATAGTAAGTTTACTTTATTTTGGTCTAGCCTGCGCGTCAAATCCGAACCCTTATTCAGTGCTTTCAAACAATTTGGGACAAATGTGAGCACACTTTTTTTCAAATGTCATCAAAGAAACTAACTTTCTGCGTCAACGATTTTAGCCAACATTTATTTCCTTCAACATCATAACAAAGTTCTGTTTCATGTACATAAACATCCATTGACAATTGTTTTTTATAATGGGTCCAAATAAACTTAATCAAAATTGCCTCTTAACCAGTTCGGTGCACTTTTTGCCGAAAAAATTTTGGTGCAAAGAAAAATTTCCTATGGCATACAAAAATCCATTTCGGCACTCAACAATGTATATTTTGTGACAAAATGTGTTCCGACTTTCGCAGGCTTTACCACCATTACTTGAGCCACATCAACAAAAAACCTCATTTTTGTGACAAGTGCGACCATTCATTTGCATCAATTGCCAACTTAAAAATTCACAAAAGAATTCAAAACACAGGTGAACAATCGTTTTCCTGTAGGGTTTGTAAGAAATCATTTTCTCAAGGTCGTAACCTCAAATTACATATGTTGCGTCACGCTGGAATCAAAAACTTCAAATTCAATCATTGCAATAAAACATTTTTGGATAAATATTATTTGACTTAACATATGACTACTCACAAATCAGAAACCCAGTTCCACTGTAACTTGTGCCAGCGATTTTTGACGTACGCATCTGCTCGAACAGCCCACATTAAGGGACATACACACAGCCACATTGATGTAAAAGTTGCATCAAATCATTCTACGAAGAGGTCACTTACAAAGACATGAGATTTCACATAATGAAGCTATTGATATGCTGTATGGTTGCCCAATGTGTGAAAAGAAATTTGTGGATATAAGTCGTCCAAATCAGCACATACTAATTCATAGCCTTATAATTGTGACATTTGTGCAAAGTCGCTTACTGCACCAAGCAGTTTAAACAGACATGTGAAGTTTGTTCATGATAGAACCAAGGAACACACATGCAATTTTTGTGGCCTAAAATTTGCTGCAAAGCATGACTTAGCAAAACATGTGCGAGTTCACACAGGTGAAAAGCCTTTTAAGTGTAAAATATGCTCCACTGCGTTAGCGCAATCAAGTAGTTTGGGTAGGCACATAGTCAAAGTTCACAAGCAATTGCTTAACTAAGTCAATAGCATGACAGTAATTATTTTGATAATGATTGTGTAAATAAAATGCTGCTCTCTGATTTTCTTTAGTATCGACACACAAATACAACTTTTCTGTTTGTATACGAATGATGTCGTATTTTGGCTCTTCTTTGCGTATGTTGTCGTTTGTTTTGTTTTATTAACATGCATTAGAAGTTTAGCTTGTAAAAATTAGCTGACCGATATCTGATGCGTTGTATAATAATGGTAAGCATGTTCAATAATTGTTTCCCAAGCGATCCTTAAATAAAAGTTTAAACAAATATCCTTGCACCGACGTTATTCAACATGCGATAGAATCTCATAAATTTACCTATATACTTTTGCCATCTGTGCAAATACTAAAATGATGGCGCAGGCAAACATTTTATGATTCATTTAATATTTTAAACTTTAATGAATGCCAATAATTGACCAATCAACGAAATGAAATGAATGTATAACAAGTGTACGGGTGTTACCAACTGCTTACGATTTTGCCAATGGAAACGTGATACTAATGGTTGATTAGATATGATAAGTTTGTTCCATAATTGGTTGGGATCCGGAAGAATGTTAAAGTGTCTCCGATATGAACTTTCATTTGGCTTAAAAACAACAGAAAAAATTTACTTACTCGTATTTCGCATATAATTTTTACTGGAAACATATATGACTATGATTACTGCAAATTTTAATAAATAAGACTACACAAAGAAATTCTATTCAAAATCAATGTCTGAATAAGTGATGACGATAACTAATATTCCTTGTATATTAGGATTTTGAAAGGCAGACTTTGGGAGACCATTTAACTTCAAAAGCAAAATAAAAAAATTATTTGCGAAGCACTACTTGCTTTGTGCATAATACATTTTTACTAATTTATTTATATTTATTGCAAATTTTAGAGAAGTATGCAGGCTTGTAAAAATATAATAAATATTTCCATATTTAAATTAATATTTTCCATAACTGATTCAGTTATCATCAAAGGTGATATCTTCTTACACTTTAAACGATTTCTATGCAGGCTTAATTGATAAGTGGCAATTTACCATAATTCACTCTGAGCAGCGTGCGTGTAGCCAATTTAATTGATGACTAACAAGCTGATAGCAAAGTTTGCATTTTATAGTTCACTGAATAATTAACAAAAGCATGGAATTATAATCAATATTTTTCCATTAAAATACTTAAATTCATTTAAAACATTTGATTTTTACGGTACTAATTTTTACTTCATTCAGAAATTATTGTTAGATTCAGGATTTATAAGACGCAGTTTCTTTCTGATCGAACAGTATCTTTATCCTTTTACTATTTACATAATCAAACAAACGAAATCATTGGAACCCAACGAATGACCCAAATACACAAATCACCATGGGATAACAAGAACATTTATACGTTGTACTGAAGAATTTGCGTACTTGGATCAATTACGACAGGTGGTCATATGCCTTTTCAAAGTTCCTGAACAAGAGAATGAAGAGGAGCACGTTTGGCACTTAAATGGCTTTTCCCCTGTGTGAACTCTCATATGTCTCACTAAATTGCTTCTCAATGAAAACAGTCGACCACACAAATTGCAGCTATGGTCTTGAATTCCAGAATGCACTGAGTCGGTATGTCTTTGTAAATTGGACTGTCGCAAAAACGATCTTGAGCATAATGCGCACGAGTAGGGTTTTAAGCCGCTGTGAATTTCCATGTGCTGATTTAAACTACTTTTGTCAGTAAACATCTTGTGGCATACATCACAGCTAAACTTAATTCCACTGTGTAAATTTTCGTGTGCTCGAAGATGACTCTTGTGAAAATATGATTTACCGCAAGTTACACAACGGTATGGTTTCTCACCAGTATGTCCCCTAATGTGTGTAATGAGACGTGTGGCCGATACAACGTACTGGCTACATAAACTACACTTGAATGGTTTCTCAGTTCAATGAGTGTTTAAGTGGGTTCTAAGACCACTTTTTTGAGCGAATACTTTTGGACATTCCTGACACTTGAATTCTTTGTTTCCACTATGCCGAAGTTCGTGGGATTTGAGATATTTTTGGCCGGAAAACGATTTATTGCAAACAGTGCATGAGAATGGCTTTTCACCAGTATGGGCTTTAATGTGTAGCTTTAAACCACTCACTCCTGAAAAAGTATCACCACACAATTCACAATAATGGGATTTCTCGTTAATATGACTCTGATAGTGCTTAAGGAGGCTGGCATTGTAAGGAAAGTTTTTGTTACAGAAGATACATTCGTAAATACGTTCATGATATGCAACATGTATTTGAGAATGAACTACTAAATCGTACTTGCATTGGTACGATTTTTCACAATGATTGCACTTGTATTTTTTAAACTCAGTGTGAAGCAGCGCATGGGATCTGAGTTGACATCTTTTGGCAAAAGATTTTTGGCAAAAACTGCAAGATAACGCCGTATTCTCGATGTTGGATTTAATATGCCTTTTCAATTCAGAGGTGGTCTTAAATGCGTTATCACATAGTTTACATATAAACGGTTTCTCGTTTGTGTGGACTCGAACATGGTTGAAGAGAGCGTTTCTGTGCGCAAAGGCTTTGTTGCAAAATATGCACTGATTGATTCTTGCGTGAATATTGGAGTGTTCTCTTAAACTCTTCTTTGAATTGAACAGCTTATCACAAATTATGCATTTTGCGTTTTCAGGAGCCATTTTATTTAAACCTGAACAGAATCCCCGAGAATCCAAGTGCTAAAATGCAAAAAATATTAAGATGTCGCTTTTTTCAAGAAAAAATCCAAGCAGCAGCTTAGTCCTGAAGCTTTTATCAGAAAATTCAATAATTGTAAACACTTATGAAAAATTTCCACGTTATTTCTGACAGTGTAGTGGAAACTTGAGACTCTGAGTGTTCACTCGGTGAAATAAATGAGCAGACTGATGAGGTTCAAATAGTAAAATATAATGTTGAAGATTTTGTCTTTTAATTGAACTCTTTACCCAGCGAAATGGTGGGTATGTATGAACTGTAATATAAAAATTTGGTAATGCCCGTCTAAACGAATAATCAAAAGTTTTCAGTATGTTATCAACTTGGGATGCTTCACTCAACGCAGTAACACAGTAAAGCACACATATACCTGTTGTATTATTGTGTATTTTCTTCTCTCGTATGTACAAAAGATATAAAAGTAAAATGGTTTACGTGCTTGCGGCCTCGTACACATGAATATTGTCCTTAAATAGCTACGTATTGTGCTTAGAAGCATATGAAACGAACGTGTAAGCTCTGTGCTGGGAGTATGTAAAAATCTATTATTGCAAAATATACAGCATTTTAATAACTTTTAATGTACAGTCTTTGTGGCTCAAATTATTTGTGTACAAATATTTTACTAACGTTAACTTTGGATGCATATAAAGCCAGGCATTTCAACATTATTACTGGTCGAATGTTTTCTTTGAGTTGAAGACCTGACTGTTTTTGGATACTGAGTAAAAATCCTTATCTATGAATATTTGAATATTCCATTGTCTTTCGAAAATTGTATGAAAAGGGTCTACTGATAACAGCTCAAATGCTACCTTTTCCATGAACCTTTTCAAGCCAATTAAAGCAGAAGCTCATAAGTCGAGTAGATTATAACCCAAAATTGATTCAATTAATACCCGTTAACAATTTCTTTAAATTTAGCATTAATGTGTTTAATTACTACAAAATGGTTTCACTATACATTATATAAATCGTTAACTGATAATTCATAACTGGTATGAAAAATCGAAAAGTAAATATTATTATGGATAATTGACCAAAATTTCAACATTGCTTCATTTTATACATATCATTGTACCATATCAGTTTTCATTATACTGATAACAAGTTTGCTTAAATTGTATTGACAAATATCCGCCTAATTCAAATTACTCTTTTCTACATTTCCGAGAAGCCATATGTTTGTTCAATGGGCCTGAATCGGAAAAATAAGCATCGCATCTAAAACATTTATACGGCCTTTCACCAGTGTGTACTAGGGCATGTACTGCTAAGACATTTCTTGTGACAAATTTTTTCCCACACAAATCACAAGCGTGAGCTTTTATTTGTTGATGAACATATTTTATGTGCTGTTGCATGTTCCATTGAAGATTAAATGATTTGTTGCATATTTTACAAGTGTATGGTTTTAAATCACTATGGACTGACATGTGTCTGTTTAAAATTCCCTTTGCGGAAAATTTATTTTGAGGTAAACGTTTGTCATATCTATAGATAGATTGAAAACACACATATTATGCTGATCTTTTTCAAGTTTTACAAGTCGATAATGAAATTATTTAATTCGCATGGCATTTTATTGACATATGTTAGCAATGCTAGCGCCCGTGTTAGCAAACACCCTTAAATACTTACTACACGTATGCTTTAGGTTCAATGCATGATACTCAAATCCTACACCACTATTGCACCTATTCATTTCTAGTGTTGGCTTACTGCAATTTAATGTATTTATTGTATTCCCGTTCAGTTTAGTTAATGTTGGTTAAATTTCCCGGCAATGTAGTTCAGAAATAATCTATCTGTGCTAAACTAATACACAAAATAGGCTTTCTTTTAAGAAGCATCACTTTTCACACACACATATCGGCTTTTCTTCGTTTTAGTATGACACTTGCACTACAATGCGTAACAAAATCTATATCTTAACGAACAATATATGGCAAGCTAAATGTTTTAATTAAACTAGTTGAATAAAGCGATACTACTGGTCTCGAAAATCTATTTTAAGTACTAACTTCTGATGACTTTATGGTAATTCAAATTATATTTTTATTTTCCGTAATTACATTCACTAGTCAAATGATTCACCAGTGACTTCCGGCTACGAGTATTTTTGAACAAGTTTTACTCGCTCCCTAAATCAAAGTCACGCATTAAGGAAATAGCTAGTGGCAATTTTTTACTCATTGTGAGAAACCACATTTATAACTCTAATTTTCTTTGCCGACGCCAAAATGAATCTCAAAAGCTACCAGTGCTTATTTTGCAACAAAATATTTAATAATGTCCGCAGTATTTTTTATCACTATCACCGACGCACTAATGAGAAACCGTATTTCTGCAATGTATGTGACAGTGCATTTGCATCGGATCCCAATCTCAAGAGACACATGTCTATTCACACTGACTCAAAACAGTTTTTGTGCAAGGTTTGCCAAAAATCATTTGCTAACGGGCATCATCTCAAGAAGCATGAAAAATTACACAGTGAGCGCAAAAAGTTAAGTTGTATTCACTGCAACAAGAAATTTACAAACAAAAGCAGTCTTGAAAACCACTTAAACACACACAAAACCGTTACACCATATGAATGTAAAATATGTTATAAATTTCTTGGCTCAGCGGTTGGTCTCAGACGTCATATTCAAAGATATACTGGAGAAAAACCGCATCGTTGCGATATCTGTTTAGATCATTCTCCCAACAAAGTGATTTAAGGAGACACGAACATCTCCATAGTACCTTGAAGCGCTTTAACTGTTCTACATGCCAGAAAACATTTTCAACTTCAAGTGGTCTTAAAGTACATATAACAGTGCACAGTGGATCAAAATCTAATAAGTGTGAAACTTGCAGCAAAGCATTTGCCCGAAAGGGACATCTGCAAGTGCATATAAAAACAGTTCATCAAAAACTCAAGGAGCACAAATGCAACTTGTGCGATCAACAATTTGTTAACAAAAGTGCTTTGGGAAGCCATGTAAGAGTGCATACTGGCGAAAAGCCATTTAAATGCGACAAATGTTCCACTGCATTTTCGCAAACAAGTACCTTGCGACGTCATATCCTAACTCACAATAAGTGATGAAGTAGTATGAAGAACACACCAATTCGAACTCCGAAAAAAAATTAATGATAGCGTGTTACGTAAAAAATGTTTACTTGTGTATGTGAAACCTTCACTTTTAACCATTCATTCATTTATTTTTTGTGTGCGGTGTAACAAACCAAGTTATTTTTGATGCTTACAGTTGGCATAAATTCTGGAAATATTTCTAGAAACTAGTTCCCATGCAAATACTTAATGCACTTCTCAGGAAAAAAATGTGCATAATCAAACATTTATTCCTGTTATCCAAAACCGTGAATTTTTCTGCGTGAGTGTTTACTGAATATAATTTGTACTGTGTATATAACTGTAATAGTTATTGGGTTTAATTGTATTGCTTGTAACTTGAAAATCCAAACGATGCCATATGAATCGATTGTGTTCAATCTTTTAACTCAGTTATTTTCTCCAAATTTTGTGAATAAGTAGCAGTTACTCGTGCTGACTCGTAGCACATTTTACTCTTTTATACTACTGCCCTTTCAGCTTTTTATCAGTTAAATCGATTGGCAATTATTGTGCCAACTTAACGGTAAAAATCAATTGCACGTGGTGTTTTCCTAATATTTAGTACTTTTAATGATTTAAATGCTTTTTATATAATTCAATGCGTGACGCATTTTGTTAAAATTTTAGGGGTTTATATTTTGTTTCCAAATAAATTGCATATAAATGTAATGTAGTATAATGTAATTGTAACTGATAGCAATAATTATTTGAAGTGTTACAGAATATGGAAATAAATCTCATTTTTTCACGTTTCAAATACAGTAAATCTACTGCAAGATGTATCAGAGTAATAAAGTAAGTAACTACTTTTTTGTAATATTTAATTTCCAGGTTCCTAATTATTGATTTAAAAATATATATTCTTGTACATGTAAAACGTTTTTAAAGTTTCCATTCATTCGTTTGCATGACTTTGTAAGAACTCTGCATTCCTCTGAAGAAGGTCTTTCTTGCCCAATATACCTTTCATTTCATTCGTTTTATAGTGTAAGACTGCAAAGCATAATAAGACAGTTGGATCCGATTTATTTAAAGTCAGGTTTTAGATGTTCTACGGACTATAGAATAGCATATTTAGGACATATCGACCCTATCTAGCCGGGATATTTCAAAATTCATAATCATGTGCAAAAAAATCAATTTCTTGACAGTTCAATAAAAAATGAAAGTTTCCAGGTCATTATTAGTGATAGTGATAGGTTATAGGGGTACACAGTCTACAATACTAAAGAGGCATTAGTTTGAAGATAAATA
>JAQFXM010004263.1:0-17635 GCA_034693345.1 Entomobrya multifasciata | reverse complement strand
TAGTGTCGTTTTCAAAAAAATTTTTTTGGTTAGGCGTCGTTGGTTAAACGTCGCGTTGGCGAAGCGTCGCGCCACGGATCTTACATGATCAGCAGTAACTTTGATGATGATCATCATATTAAGCACGACTTTTGCAAAAGAGAGAAAAAAGGAGGCGTTTTACAGTACAATTTATTATGCTTATAATAACCATTCTATTTACACATTCATATTACGCCAAAATAATAAGTACAGTTTATGTTTACATGTTGACCACAATGAGCCATCGACCACCACCAACAAGATCACGTCTTTTACTACACTACACCTGCTCAAAAAATATAGCAGTACTAAAAATCCTTAATGTTCATAAATAGCTTGAAGATATAGTGAAGCCTGAATATAACCTTGTTCCTTCCAATGCCGATTTCATTAACAGGTACTACTTGCATAGCAGTTATTCCAGACAGTGATCTATACACTGAAAAATTGTAACTAAACCTGAAAATATTTTTTTGGGCATCTAAATATTTTTTCCTACAAAATGTATTATATTTTATATTACTCCATACGACAGAACAGGCATTTTAATGGTTTCTTACGAAAGGACTTTACTGTATTTTTTATACTTTGAAGCCTTGATGCCATGACCATGCAAATATTGAGTACATTATGATTTATTTTTTTGTAAAAAATTCCTACTAATAATAACTAGTAATTCCTCCATGCTGCTACCCATTGCACTTGCCTATTTCAAAAAAATATCAAAAAACAAAAAGCTCATCGTGATGATGGGTATGTGTGTAAGCAATAAGCATGCAGTTAACCGGCATTTTTAGAAGAAGATAAAGTATGATCATCATCTCGATACTCACGATGATGACGCTCATGTGTGAGCGATATGATGCTTTTTTTTGGTACTACGTTGAATGTTGATCATTTATTAAACAAGCCAGTATGGTATCGAATCGGCATTCCTTTTTTCTTCTTTTGTCTCTTTTCTAAAGGAAAAATATAAACCAATCATTAATAATCATGCAATATCCAAAAAAATCCATATGCATCCATTTTGATTTTGAAGGAGAGAACATTTTGAGATTTCATTTTTTCTTCTTTTTTTGGTAGTTTATTAAAAAATTAAGCACAACAACAGGTGAAAATGAGCAAGAAAAGAGTTTTCCACATCAAAAAAATCTCCAAAAAAGAAAAACACGAACAAAAAATTGCCAGAGGGGTTCTTCGCCAGCCGAGCCATAGTCTGAGTTCACCATCAACTTGGATCACAGTCGGACAGCAAGAAGAAAAAAAAAAGATTTTTCTTTATTTTTTGTGTTGAGTATTTTTATTTGGGACTGTGAGCTTCTGAGGGAGAGGGAGAGTGAAAGATATATAATTAAAGAAGATGATGTCTGATTTGATGATGACGGGTTTACACACTCGCTTTACAAGGGAATAAGCTTCTGTTCCAGCAGAATATAAAAAATACCTTGCCTCCCTACCTTATATACTACCTTCGTTACACTGTTAAACTAAAAACCATACCCAAAAAGAAAATGAAATAAGCGTGACATGAACAGAAAAAAAGGAAGGGAAGAAACTCAATATAAAGAAAATATACAGAAAAAAATCATGTAATAAAATAACGTGGATATTTTTATATGCTGGATGCTGGCTGACTGAAGAAGAAGATGGATAGGGAGAAAAAATGGAGTTCACTGATTCACTGTGCATACCTATTAAGGTCTGGTCAGTTCAGGGACACGGGAAAAAAATCTCAAAGGGAATTTTTCAAAGGAATGTACAAAATGGGTACAGAGAAGCTTAATTATAACAAGCTGTGATATTACATGGGCAAATATTTTTCTGTTGTTTTCCAATATTAATCCAAAATTGATTAAATTTAATTGTTAAACGACATATAAAAGATTACTTTGCTTATATTCAATTTATTATTAAAGTAGATGCTTCGATGTCGGCGACGGTTGTCATGATAGATTCCGTTAGATACTTGAGTACGACAATAGATATTATATCTAACTTACTATAAATTTAGTCTGGAGTCTGGATATTTCTGGATAGGGGAATATATTTTTTATGATAGGAAGATAGGCATGATTATTACAAGAAGCAGAATGAAAAGCAAGAAGCAAATCCAGTGGAAGCTTCTTAACCACGCACAACCACCACCACCACAGCCATCACAACTCTTTTATTATGAAAAAGCTGTGTTAAAAAAAGTCTACCTGCTGCTTACTCACTGCTCCTGCTATTTACACAGGAATAAGAGATGCAATGAAAAAAGACGTGGTCGGGTTTGGTTTTTTTGGATTTTTAAAGTCAAGTAGGCAGAAAGTAGAGTTAGGGGTAAGTAAGGAAGGCAAGAAAGAAAAGGGTACATTGCGTATTGCATCATAAAGAAGATGACTATGATGAGTGCACCAACAAAGCCATCAGAATGTGATATGAGTACATTTTATATAAACATTTTTCTTCTCTTTTCATTCTTCTTTATCTAGTCATCATGGTGTTGGTTGTAGTGGATGATGCGGTTTTTTAGGTTGGCAACAGGAACAAGGCAACAAGTTGCTGGTGTGTTTGTCTTGGTCTTGTGTGTACTTTTTTTTCTTTCTTGCTGGTCTGCATGTTAAAGGAAATGGGAATGACCTGAGTTTTTTGATAAAACGTGAGTCTTGTGAACAAGGTATGTAAAGAAAGAAAGATAGATAGGTAGTCTATGTAAGATAGACAGTTTTTTCACAGAGTGAATCATGAATGTACACACAGTGTACACACAGAATAGAGCTTGTTGGCTGGTACTTTTTTCTTTGTTGAGTAGCAACAGGAGAAAAAATTTATAAAAAACGCCGGAGGTGATTACAGGTACAATTTTTATATACTTACTTTATACTTTTATAGTTTATGTATGAGAAATGGGAATATGATATGGCTGGCAATTTTTTCCATAGTAGGCATCATTCTTATCAGTTTTCCGAAACATACCAACCTTTTCCAGCGAATATATTTTAAATGTGCATAAATTTTGCCTTAATTCTTTCTTATCAACTTGCTTTTTATGCTAAACAGCTATGCATTGTGTGTTTACTATCTACTTACTAAGGGTTCCCATCCCTAGCTCTCCTACATTTCAAACGGCTTCACATCCATGCATTTTTTACACCAAAATAGAAAGAAGATCGCTGTTTAGTCATCCCCATCCCCAAAAACCTCACCCTATCCCAAACCCCGCAAACATGCTTAAAATCACGTACTAAATTTTTGAAGCTTTCTTTCTAAAAATCCCCGTTGTTATTTTTTTGTGGTCAAAATACACCCTTTTTCGGATTTTAGGATTCCGTTCACCCCATAAACAAAATCTACCTACTCTACTAATAATTACATTGTATAAAATGCGTTTTTTCTGAGTGACTGAAAGAGTGAATATTGTCATCTTATCTTCACATTTTCCCTGACATGTCCTGTCCTCCCATCTTCATATCATCTCTTCTCCTGTCCTCATGATCATCACAAAAACCAGCCAGCCCCAATACCAAACACGACAGCTGCATGCTTTCAAAATCATTTCAAGCACACATAGAATGGACATGGACATCATGATGATCATGAGTATGAACTCTTATGAAACCACACAGTCACACTCACACATGTGCCTTGCCTTGTGGTGGTCTCCTAGTGACATAAAAATGATCATTATTTTCTTCTTCCATAAACTCATCTTTATATACTATCATCGCCTTGCTTTTTTTCGCATTGCATTGTACAAACTTTTCGAGTAACAAACCATCATACAGATTTTCATGCCTCATAAAAAACCACATCGTCACTGAATTGATGAACAGAATTTCATAGTCATGTCATCTCATTGCACTGCTTAAATACTCCATCTAACTATAATCATAATCATAACCAAAAACTGCATTTTTTATGTTATAACATGTCAATACAACTAACATACATTCCCATTCTCCATCTCTTTTCACACATTTCCCTATTAAAATATTATATGCTTTTATCCTTGTACCTCCATTTACTCATTTATTACTTTTGTTTGCTCTCATCCTCCTCATCCTCATCTCACATATTTCAAATCATATTTCCTTTCTATTTATAAATACCTACCAAACATATTGTTTGTCTAACTTGCATTCTTGTCTAGCATCCATGAATCCATTCCCAAATCCCAAAGTCCTCACAAACTTGCATAGAAAGAATGCACTGCACTAAACAAAGCTCATCATGATTAGTTTACATGTACTGATCTGATCCAACATCCAACAAAGAGGGTTGGTGTCGTCATCGTCATCACCATCGCCTCAGAAATCTTGCAACGTCGCATCTCACCACCACCGCTCTCCTCTGTATATCCACATGAACATATACCTTCACAACGTTAAATTATAATCTAAAAACCAGAAGAAAGGGAGGAGGGTTGAAAAACTCTACCCTAGCAAAACCATGAAAATAAAATGCATTAAAGGTACATATCCAACGTTTTTCATGAAAACGTACATGAGCGAGGGTCAAAATCTCTGTCTCTCCTGGACTTATACACTAACCCATGTTAAAAATCCTATTCAAAAAATCCCATAACGAACAAACATAACATGTATTCAATTCAGCCTTTTTGTGCGTACTTAGTCAGTACTCAAATGACTTTTATTACGTTTTTAACATAACATTTCTAAGAAATTCCTCCCCTGTCAAAAATACAAGACAAGTCATACGTACATACGTACAGAATACCCACTACTTGTTGAAGTGCTTGTCTTCTCCTCTCCTTCTTCTTGAAAAAGATAAGATATCCTTCTTCTCTTATTCTCCTTCTACCCAAACTTTACTTTGTATTTTGCAGTAATGGTCAAGTCAGTTAGTTAGACTGTCATGCTTTTTATACTAATAAAGCAGCGTTCATCATTCTTCTCCTTACCCAGGCCTGCCTGCAGTTCAGTAGCAGTTTGAAGCTATTTTATATACAGAACAGAAGCAGAAGCACATTTTTATACATATTTTTTCTCGAGCTTTTCTTCATCCAAAAAGTTGTACAAGGTGAGTATATACAAGTTAAAAAGCTTCAAGCATAATATTTTTATATAAGGAACCTGAGAGGTCCTGAAAATTTCATGTGTGACAGTAGCAGTATGAAAAGCATTGTTAAGATCTCTCTTCATATTGTGTAGTGTGGTTTAGTTGATGTGATATTATGGTAGCATTACACAGAAGCAAGGAGCAGCAGCTTTAACTAAAAAAATATTATATTTTAGTAATTTAAGCTACTAGAGTAGCAGCTACTGACTCTGGCTGCAAAAAGAGATGCTGTGTAACTAAACTTGCCTTTTGGACGACGACGACGACGAGAACGACGCTGACGCTCTCGCTCACAAAATATAATTTTGTAAGTAAAGTAGTATCAGTGTTGGGAAGCTTCACTCACTCATATACACAATCCACTCACTCAAGTAGAATAGATAGAAAAGGAGTGATCTGCTAATGTAATTACTTTGCATGCATTTTTCAAAATATAAAGTTAATGGAGATTTTTTATATGTGTGTATAGACACTCAGATAGTTTGATATCTTTCTCTTGTAAACTAACTTAAAGGAAAAAGTTATTCTAACTGAATATTCATTCTTTCAGACATCCATCTGTTTTAAAGCTATCTATCTTTTTTTTATATTATCACTGTTGGGCTGCTGCTCCTTCATTGTTGAATGGTGTCTTCTTTCCATTTTTTCACTTTAATAGTTATTTCTTGAGGAAAAATGCAGTAGTTGCTGCTGTGTTCAGAGGGAACAGTAGGAGAGAAAAAGGAACTACTGATATTTTTTTCTTGGTATGCATATTATAAAAATATATATGGAATATAGTTAACTAATACGAGAGAGAGAGAAAGGTAGGCAGACACATATTTTGAATGATAGGTAGGTATACTAAAGCGTAATATTTGATTGTTATAGAAATATTTTTTTGAAAGTCTGTTAGTGTTATAGCTTCTTGTTATCTTGTGTCTTTTTGAGTTGACTTGCAACTGGGGATGATTGTTGTCTTTTTAGGGATTTTAGAATATTTAAATTTGAAATATATATTTATTAGTATATACAGCATAATATATATTTTTTTAAAGTAAAGAGATTTGGTGTTGGTATGTATTGTTCAGTAGTCAGTTCTGTTGCTACTTCTCTTAAAAAATTTCTACAACAGAAACCAGAGAGCTTGTCTTGAGCAAGTGATTGAGAATTTAGCTAATAACCATAATATTTTCTATTTGGAAGAATTACTCGGATGTTTAGAGTGTGACTGTAGTAAGTGTAAATTGTAAATTAAATTAGTAGGATGCACTGAAAGATAGGGTTAAAAATTTGAAGACATTTCATTTAGTTTTTAAAACAAAATTGAGTAAATTTTGAGTGGCATCTGAATAGTTTTGTTGAAATTCGTGATTTTGTGGATTTTTTTTACAAATTTTGGTGAAAAGTTAAAGTAAAAATATTTTTGTTTGTTGGATTATCAGAAAACGGAGTGGCTGTATTAGTTCGGATCCAAGACAGGAAATTGCCCAACCCGGGTTTTTTTTGGAGTACCCGCCGCTGAGCAAAGGAGGAAATCATTTTTTGGAAGTTGTAGTGAATATTCTTGTGATCTCAGCTGACTGATTGCTGGAAACAGTGTGATTGTTGTGTTCGTTTTTTGGTGATTAAGAACAATTGACTCAGTTTTTGTTATTTTAGTGAAAAGTTAATTAAATAGGCCTTCAAGATGTATAATTTACTGTCAGGCTTGAAGGACTACTTCAAGCGTCAAGAGATTATTATCGACAATCCGGTGTTCCGGATTCATTGCACCTTTACCACTGTTCTGCTGATTACATTTTCCATGATAATCACCTGGACGCAGTTTGTGGGTCAACCGATAAGATGTATTGTGGATGGTGTGCCGCCACATGTGGTCAACACGTACTGTTGGATTATGACTACTTTCACGATGCCAGGTAAAGATTTAAAAATTATGTAATTTTGATTTATAATTATGTGTTGGTGTGTTTAGTTCGTTAAGTTAATTAATATTAATAGATTGGTTAAATATGAGATAAAATAGTGTGGTTTATGATCTAATTTTATGACTAATGGTTCGTTGGGTTCATGAGAAAAAATGGGAAGTAGGTTTAGTTTTGCAGTGCGATGTACGTAATTATTGTTTTGCTTTTGAGTTTCCACGCACGACTGACAAAGACAAAGTGCCAATATTTTTTTGCAGTGATTTGTTTGTTGCAGTCAACTGATAAGAGTAGCGATAACGATCGCAATTTGGACTGTTGCACTGATAAGAAGAGATTATCAGCAGCGTTCAGCGGAAACGTGATGTAATCTATATTTATTTGTTTACTTTCATGAGAATATTCAGACTGCAACAAAGCGATGACAGAGAAAGTTAGGGTTTCATATAGTTACTGTTCGTTTTTCTTCTTATAATTAAAATGTGTAAATTAAATGAAATGGGGGGTTAAGGGTAGGATGGGACGTCACGTCAGATACTCAGACCGACAGCCAGTATTTTGAATCAGACATGTAGAAAATTGATTATCAGTTTTGTGAAATGCACACTTGAAATAGTAAAAGTAGTTCCTTTTCTTAAATAGGTTATAGGCTATGAATTATTCTATTATATCTTCCCTAATTTTTGAACGATCCACTAAATACTTTAATGCCAGCTATGACCGTACTTGAAACCACTTTACTTTGAAAAGATACGGTTAGCTTAAATGAAAGGGGAAAATAGCTTGTTATTATTTTTGTTTGCGAAGTGCAATAATGTAAGAAGTTGGCTTCTACGCTCTTACCACTACTCCATCACCACTATACTACAAGCATGACTGACTAATCCACTCCATCTGATCGTCTCAATCCCTCCAACCCTCCATTTTTATGTGTGTACTATATCCATCACTACAACTACTTAGGCTAACGTGTGTTTTTTTTGCTGTTTCTTTTTCGCAGATGCATTCCAGCGCCCCTCTTCCGCAGTCGCTCATCCCGGTGTTGCCAACAACTATGATGATGAGTCAGCCCAGAAACACTACACCTATTATCAATGGGTCTGTTTCGTTCTCTTCTTCCAAGCGCTTCTCTGCTATTTCCCCAAGTGGCTCTGGGAGACTTGGGAACATGGCCTAATGAACACTATCGTCTGTGGACTGAACATTGGATTAAGGACTGAAGAAGAGAAGAACCAGAAGAAGGGGATTTTGATTGATTATTTGATTCGCCACTTGAATGTAAGCTTTATGAAAATAAACATAAATCAATCAAATGAAAGTATCATCATCTTCTCATTAAAAATGAATGTTATTTTAATGGTATGTATGAATGTTTTTTTTTTGCAGCAACATAACATGTATGCCTTCCGTTACTGGTTCTGTGAAATTATATGCTTTGCCAATGTCATCTTCCAAATGTTCATAATGAACTGGTTCTTCAACGGAGATTTCATGAGCTATGGTCTGAACGTCTTAACTTTTGATGATCAGGACCAAGAGAACCGCTCTGACAATATGGTTTACGTCTTTCCACGAGTTACCAAGTGTACTTTCCGCAAGTAAGTTAATAAAACTGTATTTCAAGTGTTTTTAGCTTTTTAGCCTTTTTAAAACATTCCATTAAACTTTTCTTCCATTTTTTTTTCTTCCTCAGATTCGGTCCATCTGCCACCATTGAAAAGCACGACGCCATCTGCATCCTCCCCCTCAACATTGTCAATGAGAAGACCTACATCTTCCTCTGGTTTTGGTTTATCATCCTCGCCATCCTTACTGCCATCGTTGTGATCTTCCGTGGAATGGTCATCTTCATGCCCAGCCTTCGTCCCCGTTTGATGCACGCCCGCAACAGGATGGTTCCCGAGGAAGCTATTGAATCCGTCTCGAAGAGAGTCTCTGTTGGAGATTGGTGGGTACTTTACATGTTGGGTAGAAACATTGACCCACAAATTTATAAGGAGGTAATAGCAGAGTTTGCGAAAAAGAATGATACGAATCAAAGTAACAAACAATTATGAATCGCTTCTCAGCCAGATTAGTACAAAAAAACGTTATAATTTTTTTTTCTCTTTTCAAAAGAAAAAATCCAGTTTTTTACAGAATTAATTAATTGTTAAATTATCTCAGCTTATTGTTATCAATTAACTATAAAATCAACAGTTTTTCTTTTCTTTAAACAAAATTTTATATTTTCTGCTATAATTATAGTTTTAAACAAAAAAAATCATATCAAAAATGTATCAAAATCAGTTCCAACTGCCTTTATTCGTAATCGCGTCGCGCGTTGCTGCGGTGGATAATGAACGAAAGACTTAAATAATTGTTAAAATTAGATATATTAGTAGTATGCACGCAGTAGAGTACAATGTGCGTAAAAAAATTCCTCCACTGAAATTTACTGACCTGATTCCTGTCGACTTTTAAAAAATCGGAACAGTTTTTTATTTGAAATGAATTCCAACATTACGTTGATATATATTTTTCCACTTGTTAGCCAATTAACAAGATAGCAGCTTAGGTAAGAAAAAATATATTAGCAGCACTTTTATTTGTGCCATGTCACTTTTTTTCTCGTTCTTTCGTTCAATTTAACAAAGTCTATTTTTTTCTACTCTGATCTGATCTGCGAGCACAGAAGCAAAATGTTAAAGAGACTACACTGCTATGTTTGTACTGCCATTCGGCACTTTAGGCAGTAACAAAAAAAAGCTAGGCACGTGCTTCTGCTGATTTGCAAGTCTAAGTCTGTTCCGCTTTCCTCTCAAGAGAATTACCAAAATAGATAGGTAAATAGGTAGAGATAGAGAGATACTCCGAAGAAGAAAAAAAACACCGAAAATTTCGGAGATGTGGAGTTTTTTTAGTAGCATTTATTTTTCAACCTTTTTTTGTTCAGTTCACTAGGAATTTAATGTAGCTAAAAGCTAATCATTATTATTAAATAGCTGATTATTTAATAAATGTATAAAATGTTGAGAATTTTAAGAAAATGGAAAAATGCTGTTCAATGAAAATTGCAATTAAGCTTTGCAATAAATCTTCTCGTTTTTTTTTTTGTAAATAGAGTCTCAATTATATATTCTCTCATGCAATATGTTTACGTTTACCCACCACGTGTCACCAAGTTTTTTTTGTAGGAGCATCTCATTCATTTATTGTGAAGATGTGAGCTAGGTAGGGAGCAAAAATAAATAGTAAAAGAATGACAATAAGTTACGATAGTGTTTTTTGTGGAGTGCAGCAGGTGTGTCATTAAAATTTAATTTATGGTGTAATTATTATTTGTTATGTTTTTAGTATCTGTCTAATGAGGATAAAAAGAAATGTTTATGTGTTTCGCCTAATTAAATAAATGATTAGATAATTTTTTTGTGTTTAGTCTGGCTCTTATATAATATACAAATTATGTATCATGGTAAAAATGATGTCATTGCATTGCAGTTTTGTGTTTAATTACAAACGAAAAGAATATATACCTATACGTACTGTTAAGTAATTTATATTGATAATTAATTAAGTAGCAATGAAGAAGGTATAAAAGTACCGCGAAAACTGCTGATATGAAGATATAAAAAATGGAAATAAGAATAAAAAACTTATCTAGTGAATAGTAATGTGTATTTTATGTTATCATTTTAATTAACTTTAAACAAACTCATCATCATACAGACTTTAGACTATATATAAAAATACGGACTCAATAGATTATTACATCTACTTTGTGTTTATAATGATAGCGTTTGTTGATAATATGATAAATTATACAGTTATTGTTATGGCATTTTATCGTAAATAAAATGAAGGAATAAAAAAGAGAAAAAACCGAATTATAATCTGGACTAGTGTATTTTCATTGAAAGTTCCATGTACGCAATTTTTAGAACGTTTCTTGAATGCTTGCGTTTCATAAGAAACTCATACTCGCACAAAAACAAAAAAAATAGTGCATTCTCCAGTCTCCATTTCGTATGCTAATTTTGCCATGTTACGATCGAGATCGCTTCCCTTACCTATGGCTTAAGAAAACCTACAAATCTATTGAAATAACTTTAGTGGCGTTTGATTTTGCACGTTACAAATACAAAATTAAATTTACTAAATAGGGATTTTTAACGTATTTCATCAATAGACACTTAATATTTTATTGGAAGCTATTCATTGTTTTTCTTTCATCACTTTTACCACAATCATTAATTAATTCGTCTTCTTTTCATGTGTACGAAGTACGAACTCAGTTTATAAGAAAATTTCAGAGCAAGGCAAGAGTTCCACGGAAGTCATCCTTTTCAAGGAATAGGGGTCATGGAAATGTACATTCATACAAGACAGTAATCCAATCGAAACCACGAAAACTGGATAAACTTCAAATGAAAGCGTGTACGAAAATCCCTAATCGTAGAGAATAAAAAAATCAAATTGTTCGATGAAAATTCTCTTGTTTTTTCAACTAACATAAGACAGCATACTAGTTACCAAAACTGGAAATAGGTGTGTGCTTCCTACTCGAGCTGACGTTTGTCATCGGGACAAAACTGCAGCATAAGCGAAACACTTGAATGCATCTGCTAAAGTGAAACTATTTACGGTAAGCTATGCTATTTAGCAAAAGAAACGGTTTTTGTGTAAAAACGTGAAACGAAGGAGGGATGGAGGAATGTAGGCGATCAAGTGGAGCGAATGAGTCACTCAGTCTATTCTTCCACTATGGCAGTTGAAGTTCACTCCGTTCTTCGTTACACTATCTTTCCTCTTCGTATGCATGCACTATGCACGCACCACGCACCTGACTTCACTGTTTTCTGGCACAACGTTCCAATAGTTCTAATACTTCCTCTTCGTATAGCAATTCGAGCACAAATGAAAATTCAGCCGAATCGTAGCTAAATATGCATTGTTCCAACAATCATGATACTTTCCTGGAATGAAATCACCTAATTGATATGCTCTACATCTGCTTGTAAAAGATTAGCTTAGCTGAATACGGGAAACATTTGGTATGATGGATCATAGAGACACTGGAAATGATGGAAAATGAGCTGTACAGGATGTCTTTATCAAAATGAAGTTTTATTTCTCAGACTCAGTTCGATCTCCAAGTTTTTAATGTTGGATAAGTATGCGTTTACAAACCTAAAAATAAGAAGTTATATTGCATGAATTAAAAGTGTGTTTGCATAGGTGTACTGTTTATATGTGTGCCAGATTTAAATGAATATCGACATGCAATATAAATATTATCTTGGCGAGAGTCAGATATTTATGTATGCAATTGTTTCCCATAATGTTTTCGTTGTTAATTTCCTAGAATTACGAGACTGACCTTACTTAATTTAACAATGAAATTACTGACGTATTGTAAATTACTACAGCAAAATTTTCACACTGAGAAAGTATTTAAACAAGTTGCAATTCGTGTGGACTCTTATAGTAGCAATATAACAGTTTTGGATTGAAAATGTGTCAGATTGATATGATTGAAGAATATATTCCAATAAAAATCAAATATATATGTTTAAAATATCGTGAATTTATGCTTTTATTGGCATATTATTATATAAATTAATGATCATAAAATTGCAGTTGGTTCTTCACCAAGGCGTAGAATCATCCTACCTGTTTTAATAAATTTGAGCCTCAGTAAGTTCATCAAGATCAACTGTCATGATGGTTGGTGTTGAGCTTAAGTATTTGCCTTTTACCTTCGTCGTCAGTCCAGATTCGATGCATTTTTTTAAAAACTGTGAATGTAAAACAATGAATGATGAATAAGCATGGGAAAATAACATCTTGAACTGAATACTGAATACCTCCATGGAAATGAGTTGGATGTACATATAAGTAAATAGTATAATGTCAATTTTTTCTAACGTTTAAGGCTTTTCGTTCTGCGCTACTGCTTGATAACCAGATAATTGCTTGCTTGACTTGAAAATTGCTGCCCAGTGATAACTTCCTAAACTTTTGCCAACATCTTTCAACTATATAATATAATTTAGACTTACCTGTTTTACATTTACTGCTTACTGTAATTTTTTAACTCAAAATTTATTCTAGTTCTGCACAAATAATATTTCTACTCTGATTAAAACAATTTTTTATTTGGGTAGTGATTTTATAATAATATTATGCAAGTACAACAGATTTTTAAAACTACTTATTGGATAATAGAGCTAATTTACACATTACTAAAATTCATTAGGTTAAAATCATGATATTAAACTGTGCTTCATTCTACACAAACAAGATATTCAAAGTTACTGCAACGTATCTCTCGTCCTCCGTATCCAGAGTATGCTCCAGTAGACTTCTGATATTTTCCAGCATACCAAATACTTTTCCCTTCAACATTCAACTGACATCGTATAACATACAACGTTTCTCTTTCGTTTGTCCTTCCACCTCGAATAGCATTTTTTGGGAGTAATCCACTTCGCACCCATTGGAAGTTCGCTCTATACGGATTCGTAAGTACTTCTACATGATCTCCAGTTTTTCTATGCTCACCTCCATTGTGAAAAACGTAGCATTGTTTCCGACCAGCATGATACTTTCCTGGAATGATGTCACCTTGATGATATGCTCTGCAAATGTAAAGCGTATTCCCCGAAGGTTCCTTTCCAACTGGAACAGGATTATTTAATCGATTCTTGCTATTAACGTAACGATATCCAAGACAGCCAGAGTTACATCCATACATTTCATTCAAAATTTCAATGTCAAGAACACTCAGAGGTCCTCCCGATCCACACTTTGTTACCCCAGGTTGTTTAGGTTTATAACAGCCATTGTAGCATTCGCCTTCATAGTGTTCAATACTGACGTAATCGTATAATTTGTGTAAACCACGACTGAGACTAGCTCCATCCTTACGAGGGGGCTCACATATAGCTCTATTGAATCCAATCCATTCATCTCTATCTAAACGAGTTTGCTCATGTCCCATACATAATGTGTGACCTAGCTCGTGAGCCATCACTCCAGCGTTTACACAGTTTCCTCCAAATTTAGCATATTGGGCACCTGAATTCATGCAGAGTTGAGCAACGCCACAAGTCTTTTGATCGTATTGGATATCAACCCAGGAACGATGATGATTTTGTTTCGGTACAAAACGAATGCAAGTAGCTTCATGATAAGCTTGGATAGCCAAGGCTACTTGACGGCGCTGGTTATTATTGAAACTGGGATCCAAGGTGTAGGGAACCTGAGCATTTGTCCAAAGTCTTGGTCCAAAACCAGCTCGGGCTTGGAATCTGGGAATGTCCTGGAATATATATATGAATACAAACCTGCATGCATTTAAATGTTACCCATTTTCCAGGCTTGTCCAATCAACTAAGTCACACGAATGATAATTTTGTTACAGTACCGATTCCCCTGTTGCTGAATGCGGCATCGGAAGCGACTCATTGCTTGATTGAATGGATTCCCCATGAATGGCTTCGAATTCATTTTCAGTGATGTAGTTCGAGTGGTCTATAGATTAGAATAAAATTCAAATATTTTTTCCGAGTATTCTTTAGTGAATTGATATAAAGTTGAAGTACAACTCACCCGCAAAGCTACCTGCAAATTGCAGTGCTAAAACCGAAAGAAAAATTGAATACATTTTTAAAAAATTAGTTACTTTATTAAAGGAGAAATCGACTGGTACAAGAGGCTAACTTTGTTTTTATGATTGATGGCTAAGTTATCGTTTCTGTTTTTATAGTACTCTCTGAATTTATTTGTCATTTGTGGTATCACTGTCATTAGGAGTCCACTTCGTATTGAAGGAAACCGTATAGGTTTCCGTCAAAAGAATCTTTTAACGCGAACACGTGTGTCAAAAACTGTGGAAGTTGCCTTTGAAGGCAATAGAATATGGGTGTTGATTCGAAAACTACTGAAATATTAATATTACCACAAACAACTGTGCATGCATTACTCGGAACATTATATTTTAAAGGTCGATGATAAACCTTTTTAAACATTTGCTTGATTTGACATTTGACTATTTTATGTTATGCGTGGAATATACCAAATATTGACATTTGTTACGGAAATAGACAACAGTTAGTTAACAGAGATGAACTTAGGATAACTTGAAAATTGTTAATAGGTCAATACGTGTAAAAGCTGTCAAGTCAAGTTTATGATTTTACAACAAAACATATATCATTCCAGGAATACAAAAGTTCACTAAAAACCTCGTCCCAACTCCAGTAAAACTGTATTTTCATTTCACTTGCAATATCAAACGTTTAGAAAAAATTTCCTGTGAATATTTGGTCTGATTTAATTACCAGATTTATTTAAACAATATTTTTAGTAAATACTAAAACATTCATTGTACCATTCATTTTTATAGATAAAATGACATGACACTTTATATATGTACATATATTCAATTATCAATTGAAGTCCATATGGGCTCATTTATTTTCCTCTAAGTTGTTATGTCTCGTGATCTGATCCTCAGACTTGACCTAAAACATGTTCTAACTTTCGGAAAACATTCCTCAACTTGTCCCAAAACAATTATCGACTTGCCCCAAAAGATTCTTAACTTGGATGGCCATTTACACATTTGTTCCTGGCCTAAGCATAATTAATTTACAACTTCAAAAGTTTGTATCTATACTTCCTTTGGGCTAATTTATAACTAGGGATGTGTAAAGTTTTTGAAACAGGAATCCCTGGAATTTTGTTACGTTCACGTAACATGATGTTTTATCTCTCGGAATGGCTTTAAATGTTAAGTAAACATACCTTTACAAGATAATTTACTCGTACGTCAAAAAATAGTTTAGTATGGACGATTCAGTCATCGTCATATTTCTCGGTATGGGGTAAATATAGCGTATGTTTTTGTTTCCTTTAACGCTTACGTTACTAATTTGGGGAATGCCCATCTCTATCTATACTATGGAGCAATGAAATTGCGAAATCAATACACTGAGGAAGTTTGGACTCTTTTAGTACCTATTTAATTGATTTTAGTTGGAAATTCGTGAACTATTTTATCCTTCAACTAATATACTGCAATGTACAAATTCATGGGAAATTTTTATTTGTCAGATGTAAAATTTCCATAATGAGTTAATAATTGTACGTAAATCATGCTTAATGCTGTCATGACTGAGTTTATCCTAACTGTAGTTGGTGGTTCATTTAACATGTCTAAGTTTTGATTTAATGCTCTTGTACTGTAAAGCAATGAACAAAGACCATGCTTATCAAAAATATAATCGTTTAACGTTTTGAGCAATGCATTTAATTGAGATAAATCAGATCATGCTTTACAATTCTTGGGAGAGTTTCTAATTGTTAGTAGACAAGTTAACATATACGTTTACGGAATTAAACAATTTTGTTTCTTATTGTGTTAAGCAGAATTTAGGAAATAATGTAGCCAATGTGCTTTCGTTGTAAATACTACTTTATATTCTAAGGATACGTCATCATTTAGTTTTATTCATGCGTTAAATTTTCTTCGGTTTTCTTCTAAGTATACAAGTACAGCTTTAGTTGGGATTAGTAGTGCTATAATTTTTTTTAAATAGCATTAAAAGACAAGGTAGTTCTTCTGTTTTGGTTCGTACGAATCTTATCTCTTTTATGTTCTGCTTTTCGACTACACAACCCATTCGTCCTACGTTTTTCCTCAAATTGTAAAAATGCTATTGGTGAAATTTCAAATCAATTTTGAAGTGTTGTGTATAGAACTTCAAACTATTAAAATAAATTCAATTTAGTTGAAACTACGTATATCTGTTGCTGAGATTAATCTTTTAAAATAACACAGTAAATAAGATATTGTATTTTACAGGATTGAAGTGAAGTCAGGATTTTATACTTTTAATTGAAGTGCCTGTGACAGTTTCGAATCAGTTTGGACATTAAGCTTAAGGTTGATATTTTGGATAATAAACTTCTTGGTAATATGAAAAACATGTATTTCATTGATTTAATATTACATAAGAACCAAATATATTGTAACTCCGCATAATAGAACAGATACTTAATCAACTTATTGCACAATAAATAAAATTTACACATTAATAAAATTCAATTACTTAAAACGTAACATTTCATACTGTGATTCAGTCTACACATACAAGATATTCGAAAGTGCCACACCGTAACTCCCGTCCACCATATCCAGAGTAAGCTCCAGTAGACTGCTGATATTTCCCAGGATGCCAAACAGTTTTTCCATCAAGGTTCAACTGACATCGCACAACATACAATGTTTCTCTTTCGTTCGTCCTCCCTCCTCTAATAGCATTTCTCGGGAGTGATCCACTTCTAACCCATTGAAAGTTAGCTCGATTTGGATTTGTTAGTACCTCAACATGATCACCAGTTTTGCTATGCTCACCTCCATTGTGAAAAACGTAGCATTGTTTCCTACCAGCATGATACTTTCCTGGAACGATATCACCTTGATGATATGCTCTGCAACTGTAAAGGGTATCTCCATAAGGTTCATTTCCAACTGGAACAGGATTGTTTAATTGATTCTTGCTATTAACGTAACGATATCCGAGACAGCCAGAGTTACATCCATACATTTCATTCAAAATTTCAATGTCAAGAACACTCAGAGGTCCTCCCGATCCACA
>JAQFXM010004262.1:0-17639 GCA_034693345.1 Entomobrya multifasciata | reverse complement strand
CTGTCACCTTATCTTTACACGTAGTATTTATGAATCTTTTGAATCTCTTAATGTTTTTCTTTCTTTCTCAAATCTGTCATCAATGAAACTTCGAAAAAACCATGAACCAGCATTCAATTTATCTGATAATATCAAATATAGTATATGTCAACCTGTTCTTGATACTTTTGAGAAAATAAAAGCGATTTAGCATTTATCATTCATGAAAAGTACACATTATTATAATTTTTGGAGTGTTTACACCGAATTCGAACATATAAACTAGGTATCTCATGCACACGAATGATTGATAGAAAGCATGGTTTAAAGGAGACAGTAAGACTGCTGGCAGTAATAAAAATACTATAACGTTTTGGGACAAGCATATATAAACCACATGAATTAATACGAAAATATGCTTACACTTATTAGTGCTGGGATTTCGGAGCGTGTGAAACATTCAGTTTTATTGACTTTTAACTTCCTTTTCGAGCTTCTGATAGGTGGCTGATGAAAAATCTATTCTACTTAATTATTCAATATGCATCAATTTGCAAACTTTTTTTTTGAATCTCTATTGCTTTCACAATCAAGTTTGTCAACAACCTTAGTTTCTGTAGGATTTTTCAGGCCAGTTTCATAACTAAATTTTTAAACTGTATTAATGTGTTATTGTTTCACTGAATATAGATTACAGGTACGCATTTTATACAAAGTAAACTTACACATTTGTATACACAAAAAAGTATTCTTGTTATTTCATTTTGCGAAATATTAGTTTTTATTGATTATAATGCATACAAGCGATAATACCAGTTTCTTTTTTTTGTATGGCAGGGCAGTGGCAAATTTCAAGTTGTTCACTAATTAGTAGATTTATCCATCTCATTCAGTTAACAAAATAATGAACAAAAATTCTGGCGTATTTTTTTCATGTTAGAAAACACAAAAGTTTACAAATGGCAATAATAAATGTACTGTTATAATATTATTACACGTAATAATACTTATTTTATGCTGTGATATAAAATTTGTTTACATTATATGAAGTATACAGTATTTGTGAAATATGTATGCTTGATATCATCATCAGTAATTCAAGATTTTTTTGTGAATATGTTAAATATTGATTTATAGCAAATGTGACACAATTTTTTTTCTTTTGTATTTATGCCAGAATGGATTTATTTAGCTTTACGTAATATTCTACAAACATATATTTCAACAGCATACAATGTTTACCAACAATAAAAAGATTGAAACTTTTTAAAAAGAACTACAGGCAACCTTATTTCACTTTTGCTTACTTAGCTTTGTAACATACAATATTACTATTACTAGTTATGTCAGTATGGAGGTCATAGATTTCCAGAGGTAAAAATATACACAAAACATGTTGTGATTTATTACGTACTTATATAGGTAGGTATCATACTATATACTATAGGTATAATATTTTTCCGTTTACTAAACATTTTTTGTTTCAAAATTTGAAACAAATTGCTTCAAGGATGTTTACTTAAAGTTTTTTATAATATTTTTCAGTAATAGTTGTTTTAGTATCTGTAATTGTAATACACATTAGCATTGTATATATTTGACATGAATTTACGTTCTGAAGTTTCACTGATTGCTCGTTGGGTTTTCACTAACAAAAAGGAAGTACAAAATAATTATGCGTTTCTACTAGAGGAAGTTTGTTTGGGGGAAATGTCATATTCTTTTTCAAAATTGTATACCTTTTTCTATTTTTATGGGTTTGAAAAACCTTTTTATTTCTCTTGAAGTATCTAATAAGCTGTCATTGGCCCTAAGTGTAAATTGTATATTTATAAACACAAAACTTAAAAATTATTTTGAACTTACAAAACCGAAGGAAGATTATTGGGCGGTCTTTAGATCATTTTCCTTCGTTCAAGTATTTCATACAGGACAGTATGTCGTTTTGATTAATACATACATAGTTTCATTTATTGGATTTTATCAAAATTGGTGTAGGTTCTAAAGGTAGTATATATACTCAACTAATTTCTATTTTCTATCTTTACAAAAAATTGTTACATGTTGCAGTATAAAACAAAATAATATGGTGTACATTACACATGACATGATTTTACCTTAAATTAAATAGAAATATCTATCTATTCATTACGTTATTTAAACCATATGAAATTAATCTAAGATAATATAATATACATGTAAACGGTGGTTTTTATACTCTTTCGATAAGCAGCAGGGTAATTTCCCATGTAGTGCATTATCTTTTTAATTTTGTATTTACAGATTTATATACAAATAGTTTATATACAATATACTGTTGTAGTACAATTGTGAATCTTGTGCATTGCTTACTGATGTATTAAATATTTACAAGGTTATAAATTACATTATAAAAATGTTGTATATATTTCGTTTTGCTGGTAAAGATCTTGAAAACAATTTTAATCGAATAACGACAAGAGATCATCGGAAGCGGATGTACCGACAGGAGTTGTAGAATTTATGTTGGAATTGTTGCTTTCTCCGCTGCTCGGAGGAGTCGCTAATCCGCTTGGCTCGAGGTACGACAGGAGTTCCATTGGGTCAACACCCGAATCTGGTAGCAGCTGTATAATTTAAACATACAAACGATAGAGGTTTAGAGTTGGCTGACTAAAAATTGCATAACATACAATGAGACTGGGAATGCAATGTTGCTAAAGTACAAGTTTAACTTACGTTCAGAGATTCGTTCCCTTCACCATTTATCACAGCTTCTGGGTCAAAATTTAGGTCTGACGGGAGGTCGGATGTTGTGTCAGGAATGGAATCAAGGTTATTACCACCACAGTTGTTATTCGGATTACCCACACTTGGTGGTCCATTTCCACCTGCTGGGGTCAAAGCTTGTCCAGGTGTATGCGGCGTGTGTGGAGTATTTGGCCCAGTTTGTGGTGTATGCGGCTGATTTTGCATCTGGGATCCACAACAGTTCCCACCGCTTTCTCTCATCGGAGGTGCTGGCATGGTTGGATTATTCGGATTGCAACCACCACCGTTACCACTATTGCTGTTGCAGGTGTTATTGTTATGATTACTGTTTCCACCACCAACTTGCTCATTTATCGTTTTCTCTATTGAGCTCAGAGGATCCAACGAGTTTACAGAGTCAGCAAGTTGGCTCAGTGGTCCTCCCAACAGGTCTGTCGAGAAATCAAAGGAATTCGATCTGCCCATATTATTATTATTGGAACCGGAAGAGCCAGATGAACCATTGTTATTTCCGCTGTTGCTGTTATTATTCCCATATCCCTGCATGAAAGACCCAGAGGCAATACTATTCATATCTGGGGCGAAAGGACTCATCACTGCACCAGATGAATCCCACGATCCACCAGAAGGTAAGGGCAAGTTACCGGGGCTCATAGCCTTGATTTTCTTGCATGAATCTGTCTCATCAAACTCAACCTGAAATAAGCAAAAAGGTTATGTTTTTAACCAAAACCGTTATAATATTTGTGAGATATGTAGATACTTTTATATGTACATAATATGACATATTTAGAGTATATCCGTCAGTTTTATTCAGAGATAAGTACATAACGCCATATGATACATTCACGGACCATTTTTTAGAAAAAAGGGCACGAGAAAGCTTACAAGAGAGTATGGCATAATTCCACAATTCATTTTCCTAACCACATTTTCTCAATAAATCTTCTCATTGCATACTTATTGAGTTGGATGTATAAAATTTCAACATCGATTTTCATATAAAAACCCACATATAATTTTCACGCTTTATCGTCCGTTTTAGCACATGATGGCTCAAACATATTATGTATCATTTCTCAAGTACAATATTAAAGTATAATCTTGTCGACAAACTATGTTATGTGTAGTTCAATAAACATGACTTTCTATATATATCTCTACATTTTATAAAATAAAAAAGTACATACCTTGCAGCCAGGAACAGAAACATTCTTGGTAGGCTTCCAGTTGGCCGAAGAGTCTATCGTAACCTCGTCAGCATCACTAGAACCGAGCGCTTGTAAAATACTCCAAATATACTGATCCACCTCAAGCCCTTCTAGCTGAGCGGGTTTACTGCAATGTAACGAATACAGAGGAAAATGGTAAGAAAAACGATTTTGGTGGGAAAGAAAAGATATTATTCAGGAAAGAAGAAAGGTAATGCTCCCGGTCTTTTTTTACTTTTTCATATTAAGTACCACAAACTAAAAAAAGAGAAGAAGTAGACCTTTTAAACTTCTTATATAGATAATTTTACTATATCAAAGAACAGGGAGAGAGATGGAGTTTTTTTGTCCACATACAATTCCATTATACTCCATGCATACACCCTTCTTCCTATCTTTGGCTCGCTTCATTCTTGTAAAAAAGTTGAAATATATCTGAACAAAATAGTTGACATGCATCTAGTCCTTCTTTCCTTTCTTTTTTTACAAACTTTCGTTTCAAGTAGGATTTTATAGACTTTTTTTCTTCTTCTCTTTAAACATTGACTATAAATATACTCAATGTCTTTTAAGAAAAAAAGGAAAAACGATATCTAAAGTATAACCACCACCAAACAAGAAAACATTGCTACATAAGGTGCTGTACGAAGAAGGAGAACATTAGTATTCTGAAAAAAAAAGTTTTCTTACTTGCAAACAGGACACCTCCATGCTCCTCGTTCACAGTTGAGTTGGAGATATGACTCGAGATCAAAGCACTGAACATGCTTACAGTCATGACCCCTTGCTGGCAATGTTATCTTCGTGCGCGTTATGGGACACTTGAGCGACACCTGAAACAAACAAGGAGAAAGAGATGTGTTTAAGAATGTCTCATTACTTTCTCTGAAAATGTCCTATTTTACTTTATAACTACAAGAGAGTATACATACCAAACCGAGTTAGCTAATGCTTTTCTTTCTACACAACATGAAGTCGCGCATTAAAATGACTGCGAGAAAGCTATTAAAACATAACCATTATACATTTTCATACTACTGCGGAGATCATTGCGAGCTTTATATGTATTTTTGCGGAAATAAGCAAAGCAATGTTATGAGATGAGAAGCATTATTATTTGTTCGAAGTAAACACGTACAAAACCGACAGCAGAAGAAGGTTGGTTGTATGTTTGATATAAAGGAAAGTAACTATATTATCATGTGAGAAAGGAAGAGAAAGTATAAAAAAGCATCTTTTTCTGCTGAATGTCGTACGCCGTTGGGAGGCTCTCATGCATGTAAATGGAGAGGGAAAGACAGGAGAAAAAAAGAAAGAAAGGAAGAGGAAAGCATCATGCCACAACATGACACGAGGCAAGCATACATAAACCAAGTAAATGCAGAAAAACGAAGAAGCCATCAAACAGGATAAAAGAAGCCATGGAGCCAGTGCAGAGGAGCGAGTAAAGCAAAAAAGGAGCCCTGGCCTGGCTCGACGACTTTGGTTTTGAGAGAGAAAGAGAGAGAGCCAAAGGGGACTTTTATAAGAATTTCCAGTGATACTTCTTTTGAGACTACTGTTGAGAGAGACAGTATATTGTTAAAGGGGCATCAATTCTAAACATGATGCTTTCCCTGTTTTTATACTACTTTTACTGCATTCTTTCACTGTATCCTTTTTATCCTTCGTTTTTATAAGTACACATACGGTAGCAAAAAGTAAATATACCTAAGAACTTAAGTATTTCATATCAATGAGAACATTTTATTATATGCGAAAAGGAGATGATGATTCGCTGCCTTGTTCCCATTTTCCTTATCTTGTGAGGTGAATGTTTTTTTGGACATGGGGCCTATTGTATTGCATCCATTTTATTTTCTAAAGCTATATGAATTCAAGCAAATGTGCGCACTTACTTTTTTATACGGTATTCTCATTGGTTATAAGAAAAGTTTTTAGATGCATTGATGTATGTATACTTTGGTATGTAACTATATAATGTACAAACGTGTTTTTGTGCTGCATGATGATAAAATCGACATCAGCGTCTCAAGATATGAAAAAAGTTAGTTCAGAACATCTATTCAGGAAGTCTCTCGTATGAATATAAAGGCGATACTTGAGTTTGAGTGATAATGTGCGCAGTCAAACCATATAATGAATGAAGAGAACCAAATTCATTTATTAAGGTGAGTGGCAAAGGAAATTAGAATAAATATTTTCGACTTTTATAATTAAAATAATATATTTATGCATAAACGAACATATGTACATATTCAATAAGATTATAATTACGGCAGAGATTGACTACGATGAATCTGTTACAATTTCTTGGTAATCACAAGGTTTTTATACCCATTACGTCTTTTAGGTACCAGGTTTAAATCTATAGATTCCAATGATGAGCTAAAAAATCAACTCAGGTTCACACGTGCAACATGTACATACACATAGTACGTCTACATTATGCATGTAAAAACCAAAATATCGATAACTTCGACTTGGGTTATGATGTAGCTTTTCATAATGTATGTATGTTCCGATATAATTTTTCCATGTCCTTTAACATTCTATTTTTATACTTCATCATTTAGTTTCTTTTACCACCATATGAAGTCAACTAGAGAGAAATCATACCATTTCGTCGCTTAAAATTCTTCTACACATACTGACTCTGTCCCTCTCTATCATCATATCTTTAGTTCGATCTTTCATAAGGTGTGTGTAAGGATTATTACTATTAAGTAACACATAAAACATTTTTCACTTATAGGCATTTCACGGTGATTTTGATCACACAAGATACATAAATACATAGTTTCTCCTATAAATATCCAAACAAAAGGTATTCTTCTCACAGTTCCCGTTTCTACACAACTTTGATATCATTATATTACGCTTGTTACTACTCATTATGTATTACAAAGTGCCATATACTTCTAGTGAGTATGCCTACCATTATCTACCATTTCCTTTTCATAATATAGCGCACAAGATGAAACTCAAAAAGTGAGTATAGAAAAGTATTCCCAACCATCCGCTGAATGAAATACATAATAACTAGGTAGTAAGTCGTAGCGTTCAGCTTAAAATTTCAGTCGTCAACACTACCGTGTGTATAAGTGAGTATAAAGGGAAGAATAACCTGTTCGACTGCAATGTGAAAAGGAGAAAGTGAGAAATCTAGAGGGACTAGGAAGCAACGGAGCATTCCAACATCTCAGTTTGAATAGGGAACAGGCGGATGAAAAGCAGCTGACGCCTGGTGAGTTACATGGAAACTGAAAATAACGTGTGTAAGATACGGTCAAAAGCGCGCTCTGGTTTTGAGCGGGCAAGTTCTGTACGGAGATTTTAACATTGTAGGGTATTGCAAACAAGTGCTGACCTCTTTGCTCCGCCTGATCCCTATACAAATGATAAATACCCAGAAGTTTTCTTGAACATCACTTCACTTTCAGGAACATAGCATTAGTCATTGAAGTCATAGTACAAGCTGGTAGGTGTTGTAGTCGTCAGTGTACTATTTTATATAAGGATCCAGTAGCAGGACTACTGCAAACTGCAAAGCATGGGAATGCAACCGGAAAAGACATCAACAATAAAAGTAACGTTTTCCTTACTTTTGCTGTCCAAAATTTCGGAGAATTACATGGTTTTGAGTAAACCTTTTTTTGTTTTATTTGGATCCAACTGCTGATGTACGCATGCAAAAAGGATATGTTTGATGTAGATATACTTGGTGTGAACTAAAGGAAGGAGGAACGAGAAAATTTGTGGGAGAAATGGGGATGATAGTTCTATTTCACTGCGACGAAAATAGGTGAATGGATTCAGTTTGTCATGATCTATAATAAATATACATTTGTATATGCGAAGGTACTAAAGTATAAAGAATGAGTGCATATATTATGTCTATTTATAACGCGCAACGCAATACATGTGAGGAAAATAAACAAGTTCCGTCTGATAGAGATCGTGAAAAGTAGAAAGAATAACAGCAAGTTCTAACAGAGCTATTCAGCGTTCATTCATGCTTACACATATATGCAAACACGCTAAAAATATATCTACCACGTAGAAAGTAAACCAATAAGGTAGAAAACAACACAGCAGTTTATATGTGAAGGATAGACGCAGGTACTAAGGGCACTCCATATTTTTAGTAGCTTTTACTTTAGCTACATTACATGGGTTTCTGTTCTTTATAGATGTACGTGAAAAGTGGTAGCAAGAGATGAATAAAACGACATATCTGCAACTACTTCTTTTTTCACTGCTTTTCCCTCTCTCGAGAGACAAATGGTGTTGGACTTTGTAAGCAAAGTGAAAGGAGAAAGAAAAAGATAAGTTGGTCTTGTGAGACACATGTGAACTTATTGTGAATTTAAGCAAGTGAACTTACAACATTACTTTTCACACTGCTGTCCGTTATACAAATAAGTACATGGTAGTTTCGGTAATGCAGATCTGTTGGTAGTCTGGGTAAAAAAATACACATGTACACAAAATATTCCAATGTTCTGATTTAAAATTAACTGGAAACCCTATGCATTTTAATCGCCCATTGTTAATAAGAAAAGACAGCTACATCAAACTGCTGGGATAATTATTGTTCTATATCTGGATTATGAATCATCATGACAGCCTTTTTATGACTAGTAAAATAGGTATATTAACTATTCAGGTAAAAATAATCCTAACTAAAATCTGGGATTAATGATATCTGATTCAGTGTAAGGATGCATAGGCGTAACATGGGTAACCATGATTCGTAGAAAGAACTAAGTACGCCTCGTGTACAATTTTCACAGAAGAGACATTCATGCGAAAAAAACTGTCAATAGAAATAGGTTGAATGCCGCCTGGAGAAAATGATGGAAATAAAGAAAAAGAAAGGCAGCAGCGACTGTTGCCTTGCCGCCACTTGTACAAGTGGTAGTGCAAAGTAAAAGTGCTTGCCAGCTTTACTTGGTAGCGGTATAAAGAAAGAAATCGATTCGTATGGCGACGTTCTTTCTTAGGAGTACTTACTCCGTCATTTGTTTTATGTACTGCTGTATGGTGACTACTACATACTTATCCTGGGGGAAACCCCAGATGGTTTGGTTTTTGGAATTTCGGTTGTTTCCTATACAAAACTTTCTGCATATTACTCTATATATGATATATTGTGTAGAATGTGGTGTGGTTCTTCTTTTCATTTATATTAACTGGCAGTAAGAGTAAATAAGAAAGTAAAGAATTGTATTGGTGTATACAAAGAGGGGAGAGAGTTAAATTCTGCTTACTTAGATCGAAATACATCTAAATACCGAAAAGAACAACAACATCAACACAAAGATACACATAAATGATTATTTCTTGTGTGCACAACAGAGATACATATACATTGGAATTGAGAGAGAGAGTCGAGTGAGTGGTAGTGGTGGTAACCAAAGTTGCTCGTAGAAACGCTGGGCCAGCCAGTTGAGAAGTGTTTTTCTGTTTCATAAACTTTCTCCTCTTCTCTTGCTAACTTCTCCTCCGACTGAGCGAACGTCTCTCTGTCTCGCTCGCCGTGATACAAAAAATATCTTGTGTTGTTTAGGAATGAACCAAAAAGCAACTACTATTTTGGAGTCATCATCATGATCATTATATGCTTCATGGCGTATAGTATGGCGTATGATGATGTAAAAGTAAGTATAAGAAGAGTAGGGTATAATAACATATTTATTCTTACATTGAATACTCAGTAAAGAAGTGAAAGAAAGAAACATGTAATACGTAATTCTACTCCAGTTATTCATCTATCTCACACCCGAGCCAAAAACCAAGTAAACCACCACCGACAAGCTCCAAGAAGAATCTAAACTTATTTCATGAGTAATGTAAGACCATAATGTAATATCCTAACTTGTGCGTGTGTTGGATGCAACACACGAAATAGTGAAAGCAAAAGTTCCTTATGCTTTTACTGCTCTCTCCATCTCTATCTAAACCTATCAAAATATCAAAATGTTTACTATTCTCCTTAAATGCATATATTTTCCTCCGTCAAGTCTCCATTTCCCTCTTGTCATCATCTACATGCACTGTGTACGCCAGTCAGTTAAAGCAACTTTTGCTAGTTGCCCTACATATTGCGAGTACGTCTATATGAAAAAGAAGAGTGGCTGGTTGTGGGTTAACAAGGAGTAAATACTTACAACTTCTGGGGTGACTGTGTAGAAATAGTTGTCTAATGGACACCACATACATTTTATACGTATGAATACATAGCTATATTGCGTAGTTATAAACCCCGAAAAACGGGTAGTGGTTGCTTGACGGTGATTAGGAAGCTGATGCAAGAAAACTTAATACAGGAAATAGCGTCGTCGTCGTAGTAGTTGATGAAAGCTAGTGATGCTTACATAAGCTGACGATGGCATGATCGTTGAGTTGGCTGCTCGACAACAGTTGCTGGTTACAAAGTGAAAGATATAAACTGATATAACAGTTAATGGAGATTTCCCACGAAAAAAACCAGGAAAAAGCACTGATAGGTATATAAAGCCATACACGAATAGGAAAATCGTTCTGCAGGCCTACTTTTATATATGAATGTATAGTCTCTATGTGAAAGCAAAATGGGATAACGCTTTTATTGAATAAACACAAAACGACATGAATGAATCCACACAGAGACTTTCTGCAGAAGAGAAGCAATTTTTGTTGGAACAAGAGCGAAAACTCATGCCAAATTAATATGACCATATACACATAAAGGACATGCATGAACAAAGTAACCGACAAGTTAGCATTACTTGTATCCTTATACAATGCTCACTCCACACTCAGAGTACTTGTATGTATTATTGTGGTGCAAAAAAAGTTATGCACGATAGGAAGTATCACAGCAGCTGCTGATCTGAAGGGCCTGAAAACTTGTCCGATTTTCTGGTTCTTCACTCTGGCGCTCAGAAACACCGGTGTTATTTCATTTCTAAAGGATCTTCCGTAGATACACGTAGAAAACGGATTAGAAATTTCGAGAAAAGGATCGGTAATATATACTGCAAGAGCTTTGTTTAGTTTAGAGAATAAATGTAATATATCAAGTGTCTATATACATATGCGTAGTGACCACCACCGGTACAAAAGGAATTATCTTGTATGGAGAAAGAAGCATCACTTTCTCCTCATTTAATATTACTCCATAACATATTGCGTGTGTGCATACACGTCCTTATACCATATTCATCTGTACATAATTAATACGTTCAACAATAGCTAACTTTGCCCCATGAAGCTGTTGGCCTTTCTCTTGCTCTCATTTCATGTATCAATGCCTTTCACTTTTGTTGTTGTGTGCAACATTCATATATATCTCTTCAAAAACACAAAGATATTTATTAGGTCACCGTAAAACAGTCTCTCTTATAGTATGGATATTCTCATTTCCTTCTCGCTTTCACTTTTCGTGCACAGAACATCACTTTTATTTTGGTTGCTTACGAACGAGCTTTGTCATAACGCCAGTAGTTGGTTCAACAAAAATGAAAAGGAGTCACTGTCCTAAATACACAAAGTATTTTGCCTTTCCTTTAGCATTACATGTCAACATCATCTCCACTATATACATACGTCAACAATTTATACTAGGTACATGAACACTTATATCATGCTTCGAATATCAAGTATGGAAAACGTACGACTGCATAAACATATAAATCCTTTTTAGGTACATAATCTTTCATACTTGAGAAGAAAGTAGTCAGTGGTGAGGAAAACAGAGAGAGAGAGAGAAAGAGAGAGGAAAAGTCACATGAATCAGCAAAGGAGTCAATGCCAGTTAGCAACAGACGAAGTACCAGCAGTATACATACACGCTACACTCCAAACAGTTTTTTATAAAAAAAAAAGAATGATAAAAACATGTTTGCATGTGAGAGAGGGAAAGGAATCAAGAAGCCTTTTCGTTTCAGATTGTACATATGTATATTCAAACACAAGACACATTTCATAATATTAGATCGGATAAAAAGAGTGCAAGATCCTCCATCATCATCGTCATTATTCTTTAGTGGTCGTCTGTGATGGTTTATGTTTTTACGATATAGCTAGGCAAAGGAACACACTTTCTCTCATAATATTGCGCATATAACAAGTCTGTGCCTAGTAAGGCCGTTTATTATTTGAGCTGCTACAAACTAAAAACTATAAAAGTACACTTTTAATATACAAGTGTGTAAACATATGTATGCACATATCCGTAACAAAAGTGATGATTCTCGCACATAAATATAAATTGTTACATAATATATAATGTAAAGGAGAAAGCAGAGAATACAGACTTGAACAATCTACATTTCCCTTAAAGCATCTATCCACATTTCCAAGTAAATCCAAAAGAAACGGTGGTGCTCTATGTACTAGCTTGCATGACGACGGCTGCTTTCTCTTTTACAAAAGCCTGACCAACTTTCACCAAGCAAAACATCTCTCCTGCATTCCATCGCTTACACTACACACATATGTGTGTATTTACGAACAAATTACACATACGGAGACCTCCCTACCAGGATTTTCTTGCTGTGATATGGCTACGGGTAATATAATAATATCATTGGTATAAAACCATTGAAACTCTTTCTCGAGAAAATGTTATCCTGTCATGGCACTGGCATGGCGAGACTAAAAAAGTAAGACCACACACAAACTAAATTCAAGAATACGCAAGATATTAAGCAGTATAAAATGCTTCCAGACACACTAACATATCAACTGTTTTATACCTACTAGTCTTGTATCTTTATATCATTGTGTGTTCATAAAAATGCAATGCTACTCGTCCAGTATTCCGAACATTACTCTGGTTCAAGTAGTAGCCTACACTAGTCTGTTATACAACTCCAGAGTTCAATATTTCGGTTACTTCTACGGAAGACATGTACAGACAATGCACTAGTTAAAATATGTACAGATACTTGAAAAGATCATTTCCAGAATAAGCGATAAGCTTCTTTGACACATACAAACTAGGCGGTCAGTCCTATTTAATAGCCACTACCTCCATCACTTTTTCCGTGCTTTCCATATGACCGCATAGTGCTGCGTTGAATGAAAACAATGAGCGAGCTAGTTTTATGTTACATTTACACGATACCGTTCTCTTGTTGTTAGAGAGCATTAAGCATATGCGATGAGGTTAAATTTATTTGAGGTTTTTCGACTTACGTATAGTGAATTAACAAATCAAATATACGAACATTGAAAACCCTGACTGTCAGTCTGATGTCCACATGATACGTTATACGCAGATCAAAAAGATGCTTCAATGATGTCCAAACGGTGTACTTGAGATGAAACGTGTAGGTGGCAGATGACAGATACATACATAAATTACATACATATGTACACTACTGTTTTTAAAGCATCATGCACACGAGTTAAAAGATCACTAAAGTTCAAGTGAAATCATTTTCCCGACTTTCTTCTGAAAACTATTTTTGCGGAAAGACAAGCATGTATGCCATGTAAAATGGTAAGCAGATACAGAATGTGGGTGAAAGCAGATTTCTAACATATACGTTTGATTTACAGTAGCAAGTGATCGATGCTTCTTCCCAGAAACTCATGGCACGTTTATTTAACGAGGTACTGAATGTGGGTAGATATGATTCACGGAATCTGCTCAGCCATCTTGTAATTTACTTATGAAAAGTGGATATAAGAGCCACTTAGGCCTGTTAAACGTGGGCGATGGAAAATAATCAGCTATTGAGAGAATAATGTGATTGCCATATACTTTACAAAACATTTTATTTTCTACGAAAAGCAAAGAAGCGTGGAGAATAGGGAGGTGGACGCGTGTAATATAGCTAACATTTTTTGCAAGGATTTTACCGACTAGACTACCTATTTTATTTAAAAAGCCAAGCATTGCATCTGCATCACTCACATGCAACAAGCCGTTGGATATACAAAAAAAGCAAAATTTCAACATTGTTTTTATAATATTACCTTGATAGCTGTTTGCTCCACTCCGTCGCCGTCTGTGTTACTCATTCCATTGGCCATACTACTGTTGAAATTTCTCTTGATTTTCGTAATACAGTGCTCAGCTGGAAGAAGTCTTTTACGGAGCAAGCCCTGCAGTACGGATCTGACACTCGGTCGATGAACCAGTTGAAGAACAAAGAGATGCGACTTAATTTGAAAAAAGAAATACGTAAAACTTAATTAAAGATTCTTATTCTTGATGCACGCGTACATGCACCTAACATATTTTTATCAAACCAAACTGGGGTATCATGATAATGCTACTTACACAACAGCAGGCTGCCACTGTAATTTGTAATGTATTGCGCCCAGATCCTGAGATGTCTTTTAGGTACAATGGTTTATGAGATTGTTTGTTGTCCCCACGGTCAATGCAAAGAGGAATTGCATTCACGGATACTTGAACGCTGGCAGGCCAGTTCGTGTTCATTTGACGGTCTTCGTGATGAAAGCATTTCAACTGTAACTCCAGGTCAGACCTAATGAAAAGAGGAACGAAATGTATTAGTAACTGTTTGAAAAGGAATTTGATTAATAGCCAGAGCCAAATATAAAATAAACTCATTGATGTATCACGACGATGATAGGTACAGCTTTTCGCTTTAGGATGTAACACATCAAAAAAATATCAATGATATGGATAGAAAACTGCAGATCGGATGAAAAAATAATATAAAGCTTAAAACCAATGCTGCTATTTTATTTGTAACCTTTTTCAACAAATTGGGTGCAGCTTCATAAAAACAAACAAATAATCATGGAGTGGTATCACGGACAAAATTGATGAAAGTACAAAAGAAGAAACGCACATGGGTCATCGTTTATTCGTCAAAAAGTCATGATTATGATAATGTTATTGCACTTACCGCCACATGAGAGTTTGATGAACGGTGGGTTTCAGGTGGAAGACGTGATTGCTAACTGCAAGGTTATGCTCTAACCTAAAAGGGGCGAGGATTGTCCCGTCCCTCACTGGGAACGTGAGTCTTAATTCGTCATCTACAAATTTAGAAAATACAATAATATAAACAAAGCTGTAAATGGAAAAAATAACTTTATGAATTGCTAGAGGGAATGAAACCTTGTTTAGGACGAGGAAAAATTAAACTATATGCTTGAATAACTGTAAATATAATTTTTTCACATAAAACTTGGAACATACTTGAGTTGAAGTACTTACTGGGATTACTATTTATCACAGGTTTAACGTCCCCATTGGGACTCATGTACGGAGGAATTGACGAGGCAGGTGTTAGTGGAGGTGTAGGATTTCCTGGAATAGGACTATGTTGGTACGAGTGCATTGATCTATTGCCCCCTGAACCGCCATTGTTCATTCCGGATGTGTTTGAAGATGACGAGGAATTTTCGCCAAAACTTGACGATGTTGGTGGCACTACACCTGGTCCATTGCTTCCTGACGGTGGGTACTGGTGACTGGGTTGTTGGGACATTTGGGATTGAGGATGAGGTGTATTTTGATGTGGGGTTGGCTGCTGAGAATGAGAATGAGATGGATGATGAGATGAGTGCGACTGGGAACCTCCACCAGGTCCATGCGAATGATGCGATTGGTGCGCTGCTTGTTGATGAATGAAAGAACCGGATATTGGTGCATTGTGATTGTGAGATGAGACATTCGGATTGTTACCGGACATTCCACCGGAAGGGTTTGAGGATGACATGGGGCCACCAGGACCATGTTGTCCCATGTTTGACTGGGGCTGACCGTGTGAATGTGAATGCGAATGTGAGTGTGGGTGAGATGAATGGGGGTGATGAGAGTTAAGGGGCACTTGGTTGTTCATCATGCTCATGTTGTTCATACTACTCATATTGCTCATACTATTCATACTCCCCATACTCATTCCCATTTGGCCTGAGTTGGAGGAGGGGTGAGGGTTATTGCAATTCCCTCCCATTTGGTGGCTCATCATATTAGGGTTCATGGATGAGGAATTATAATACTGTCCGTTAGGCATGGAATAAGGAACTGGACAACGCATTCCACCGGGACCAGTGGGTCGCATTCCTCCGCTGTAACTCATTCCCATGTTACTTTGATTTGGGTAACCTGGACCTGGGCCACCGTAACCTTGTCGTGGACCATTACCAGGGTATTGACCTGAGCTCCCATACTATATTGAATGTAAAATGTAAAGAAAGTGGTCAAATGATTTGCAATGCTACATGTAAATGCAATCTAACATTGAGGCATCATCTTACCGGTGTACAAGTGCCTCCATTGTAGCTAGCACCCATAGGGCCGTTTGGTGTCATACCCATCGAATTAGGACCAGGACCTGATGGGGGTCCGGGGTAACCCGGTTGAGAAGGTGGATTTTGTGATCTTTTATGGCTCATGTGTGCTGCAGGGTTTGGGTAAGGTGTCGTTCTATTCCCGCGCGCATAGGGGGTTGATGGCTGATTATAAAAAATGTATGGTTACTAAATTAATTCACGCTTTTTAAATGACGAGAATGACGCGAAAAGGTTAAGTGGGTAAATGTATGTACCTGAGGGCCTAGCTTGGAGGGGTTCATATTGTTCATCATGCCCATTCCCATGCTACTGCTCATCATGGTCATGCGTTGATTTGAGTTATATTGCATCCCATATTGGTTTGACATTGCGTTCATCTGAATAAGATTATATGTGTTTTTAAATTATGCCATTAGGTAACTACAAAGCTAATTAGTGCCTCAAAGCTGGGACCTCACTTACCTGGTTATATTGACTCATCTCCTGTCTCTCTTGAAGAGCTACAACACTTGCAGTTGCTGTGGCCGTTGCGGTAGCTGTTGCAGCTACCATCGCCGCGGTACTTAAAGAATTGGGGTAGCTGCCATCCGGATTCGTTCCACCCACGCCTCCACCAGAATGACCTGGTCCACCCCCTCCACCTTGACCTAGTCCAAACCTAGCAGTTAAAAAAAACACAGGATTAGAATTCAGTAACATGTAATTTAGTTTAAACGTATGCCATAACTGCAGGAACCAAGTTTGCAGGAAAGTGAATTTAAAATCTCCAAGTTGTTTAAATAATTATGCTTCATATAACAATCTAAATCGTTGCATTTCACAACTCAATTTTATTCTCATACATGCAGCGCATCTTGAAGATGTTCTTATATCATTAAGATGTTTGAACATATCACATGTCGATTATGTGTTGATGATACAGCTTTCATACTACAAGTGCATATAGTGCATCATTAACGAGCAATTTTGGTGGAATTGTGCCAAATCCCATCAACAGAGAGTAATATCGTAAATAAAATAATACATTCAATATTACTTACTACACTATTCCTTGCTGATAATAAAATATACTTCCTGTTGAAAGTGCATTTTCACAAGTAAGATATCACAATCGTGCACTCATGCATTTACTTTAATAGCCATATATTTTTTCGGTGTATAATCCAACGTAATAAAATGTATTCATGTTACTATACAGCACAAATGTATAACATGCTGCATATTTTGATGATGGAAATCAGATTGTGGTCTTGGATAAGCCGTTGCATCAAACTCTTGTGTAGGATCAACAGCCTATCGGTATTAAAATGCCAAAATAACTTGCTGTCACTGTGTGGCTTATGAAATGACTAGTAAATGGGCCAGCACGCTTACGCGTGCATTTTAGAAAGCATACAGCTCACAAAAAAGCAGGCGCAAAAAGAT